>VDFB02041609.1:0-23874 GCA_007258455.2 Sequoia sempervirens
CTTTGAGACCTTTCCAACGGTTCAAATGGTTCATGAATCGGAGTCCCGGATCAAAAGTTATGGCCCCGGGAAGTTGGCGCACTTTCTAGAAGATACAATTGCAAATGCTCTTTTGAAATTTAAACTTCATGTTGTAAATTTTTGGCACCAAAATACCTAAACTCAATTTGAATGTTTTTTTGGCTCCAAACCAATGAGGAGCTCTATTTATGGGCAGGTTTTCTAATTTTTTGGTAACCTTTTGGGGACAAGCTCGCATATTGCGAAAGGGTTATTCTATAGCTTTCTGTAGCTTGCATGTGTTGTAGAACTTGGGGATTTGAGATCCTCTGCATGTAAGAAGCTCCATTTCTAAATAATAAAATTATTCTCTTGCTTGTGGGTTATTTTCTGTGTCTCGGGTTGCACCCTCATCACTTCCATATTCAATTTGACTCTTGAGTTTCCCAAATCTTGTAATTACATTATTGACAATTTTGTCAATTTTGACAATTTTACACATTTTGCATTATTTACCCCCAAAACATTCTAAACACCACAAAAATGTCTTAATACACTATTTAATGATAAAATATGACCTTATTTACCATATTCCATGGCTTGACTCACTAAACCCCTTAAAAACCCATTATTACATATTTTTCTCTTTCAAGCATGATTGAGAACATTGCAACATTGCTTTACAAAAATGATCTCTAAATACATTCTAGTGGTCTTTTTAGACCTTATTGAATCATTTCATGACCTTAAACTCCTAGACCAACCCATGACTCAACATTTTTGATCAAATTCAGATGAAACTAATTGGGTGCTCCTGCACCATTCTCCCAGAGAAAAGAAGATTCAAGTCCTCTTGAAAACTGGTATGCTCCTTTTTGGTCTTCTAGTTCCTTTGCAATCTGTCCTTGATCTTTGTAACTCCTCCTGGGTCCTTCTCCCTCTTCTTCTTCTCAAACCATCTCTTATCCATCATCTTCTCAACTGCTAGGCTTCAAATATCCATTTCTTGTGTATATACCTCAGTAGTTGCATCTTTGTCTTTATCCTCATCATTGGGACACCATATGACAACATATTCACCATTAGTATAACCTACATCATACTCTTGCAAACCTTCATATACCTCATTAGAAAACAAATCTGCAACATCCTTATTAGAAATTTCATTATCAACAACAACTTGATCATGAATATCAACATCAATGTTATCAACAACTTTATCATCAATAACTTGAGTATCAATACCAAGGTTATCAGTAACATCAACAACCTTCTCAACTTGTTCATCAGCAACAATTTCATCAACTACTTGAGTACCCACAACCATATCATTAATCTCAAAATCAATATGTTCATCAACAAACAAAGAAGTTTGTTCATCTTCAAACATAATTAGAACATCACTTTGATCAACAAACTTTACCTCTACCTTGTGTGTTGTTGTCCTTTCTTGTCTTTTCCTTCTTTGAATGATCTTTTGTATGGGCCATTCAATTTTATTTTTCATGGTCAAGTGCCAACTTATTGCTTTTCTAATCCACTATTCCATCTTCATCATGGACTCTGCATAAAAATTGTTGAACTTTGTTTCCCTTCTCCTCATCTCTTGCTTTAACTCAACTATCTCTTTGTCAATCATCTCTTGTCTCTTCTTTTCTTCCTCTACCTACAAATACCTTCTTAACACATCCATCTTTTCCTCTTCTCAAGCAAGCTTCTTCTTTCTTCCACTTCTCTTTGCCTCACCTAGGAAATCAGGTTCTTTCCTCAACTTGCACAACACAACACACAAACACTTTTCTCTACCCAAACCTTTCTGGGCTCTAATACCACTTTGATGCAATCAAAGGAAGAAAACTCAACCAATCAATCTCATTTATTTAGTCTCAAACAAATTCTTAGTTGTCCTAATTAGGACTTCATTTTTCCTTCTTTAGTCCTCAATTCCAAAGACTCAAACTGAAAGCATGGCCCAAACCACATGTATATTTCACATAACACCTTAAAACAACTTCAAATAACAAACATCAAACCAATTTCCAACTCAAATATTTCAAAATCAAAGTATTCACAAAATGGACTCTTCTAGTCCACAACTAGGCCTCTTTAGACCCCACCAATATACAACTTCAAATTCCCCAAGCCCATTCAATTCTCCAAGGGCATCAACCTACATGAAAACACCTACACAACCAAATTATTCCATTCCCTGTGATATATCAACAAACATATATACTAAACCTTCTTTTACTCTCCCCAACTAACTTATCAAGACAGTCTTCAAAGAATGGACACAAAACTTATTCTTTTTCCAAACCCTATCGGGAAATGGTTCTAAATACACCATTACACCCTTTCAAAATAATAACACACTAGGAGGACTTACAACCATTAGCAAAACTCATTGAAACCTCTCTATCTCAGTCAGAATTAGGCTTCATTTATGCATGGCTGAAACAGGGTGTATTGATACTACTATATCCATACTTAATTATACTTGCCCAATACTTGAAATACAATTAATTGGAACTAAACATACTCTAAAAACCAACACAAAACCATTCCCTTGACTTACCACGATAAAAACTCTCTTAAACCCCACCATTCATTGTCATTTCTAGATTTTCCTCATATTACAGACCTAGGGTAAGTTAGAATTAGCCCAAACTCTCATTCACAAATCTTGCAACCTTGGAAATATGATATGATACCTCCATAACCATAAATACACCAATTTTCAAGAGATTTCAGCAGTGGGAATTAAGGAATGCAATTTTTAAATGCCTTTGGTTACCCTAGAAGGGTTTCTAACCCATTTTCACAAAACAAACCATATCTTACTTAAATCTTCATGAAATTGAATGAAAAAAAAAGGAAAATAAATAAAACTCATAAATTTATCATTTCTAATGACTTCCCATCCAAAACAAGACTATACAGGGTTGTACAATGCTTTGCAACCAAGTTTTACCAGTGAAAAATAAGAAAATACAGAGTTTCATTCATGTTTTTTTCTTTACAATACAAAAACTCCACCACTTCCTTGACCTATTTGAGGATTATTTATACATTTCTCACTCCTAACTACCCTCCAAAACTATCTACCTACCTTCCATATTCAATTTGACTCTTGAGTTTCCCAAATCTTGTAATTACATTATTGACAATTTTGTCAATTTTGACAATTTTACACATTTTGCATTATTTACCCCCAAAACATTCTAAACACCACAAAAATGTCCTATTACACTATTAAATGATCAACTATGACCTTATTTACCATATTCCATGGCTTGACTCACTAAACCCCTTAAAAACCCATTATTACATATTTTACTCTTTCAAGCATGATTGAGAACATTGCAACATTGCTTTACAAAAATGATCTCTAAATACATTCTAGTGGTCTTTTTAGACCTTATTGACTCATTTCATGACCTTAAACTCCTAGACCAACCCATGACTCAACATTTTTGATCAAATTCAGATGAAACTAATTGGGTTCTCCTGCACCATTTTGTAAAGGTGAGATGCCCCGTATGTTTACCTATGTACCAACCATTGGTAGTTGGAGCAATTGTTAATATGTTATGGCCTAGATGTGTTGCTCTTGTTTGGCCAAGAAATCCTTGATCGACTACATCAGAGAAGGTGCTTCAATCTACGGAGGAGTTTGTACCAAAGGTGAATCATACTTTGTTTCTTTCTCTCGCATTTGTTTAAAGGCCTTTGAAATTACCTATGTTATTTATCCTTGTACCATTTTGGTTATATCTAGTTTCTCCAGCATGATTTTATCTAAGCGTTACTTAGAACAAATCTCATTCACTTACAATTATTTTATCTTTCCTTTTTTTGGATTTGTGAGGGAGGGTTCTACTTTCTGGATGGCCAATTCATGGAGTTTCTCCTCTTCCCCTATTACTTTCTCTCTCCAAATTTTGTGTTGTGGAGCGATCTACTTTGATATTTTTCCCATGAACTCTTCCAAAGTGAGTTATGATGTCATCATGTACCTGATCAGTTCTCATTTGATGGATTATTTATTAACTAAAGTAATTTTGTAGTAGGTCTCTAATTTCTTGTTGAAAATCCTATGTTAGAATAGTATTGTACAACTAATATTTATCTACAAGTGGAATTGTGGGACCCCCTGGTCTTGAGGAAGTCTCTGGTTTTACCTCTTTCTCCTCTTTAGTTTCTAGGTCAATATCTCTTTTTTTCTTTTTTTTTCTTTCTAGATTTATTCTTATCTTCACTCATTTGTATTAGTTTCTCCATTACTGCTTGTTCCCAAGGGGTTTTCTCCAATGTCATCTCCATTTTATTCTTCCAAGATTTGTCACTTCCAGTGTCGATAAATGATATGGTTTATGTCTTGATTCTTTTGGATCTCTGAGGAGTAGATTCTATGGATACTTTGGGTTCCTTTTGTTTCTTTTTGAGGTACTTCTACCTTCTCCTTCCCATTTTGATAGCTTTTCCTTAGCTATTGACTCCATGTATTCTTTTTTCTTTGGTTCCCTATCCACCTTGAGATCTTTTGGAAAACTAAGAACCTGGGAAACATAAGATTCTACCTCTGCATTTGTACTATCGTATGGTCTAGGTGGAATCCATGAAGTTCATGGCTTGATTTCCTTTATCATAGTGAGTTCTTTGTCCACCAAGAAGACTATAGAGTCTATGTAATTTTATACTATCTCTTGAGATATTCTCCACATGTCTTGTATTTACTTTTGAAACATCTTGAAGTAACTGCTAGATACTTGAATATAAGTCGATCTGGATGAAAACCCTTTGACATAGTCTTGGATTTGTGCTACTAGTGGTTTTCTTTTCTTCTATACCTTTCTGTTGAATTGAGGTAAGAGGTTTAGAAACTAAAAGGTAAGAAAAATAAGTAGTGCCATATAAAAATTTGTAACTTGATTGTTTTGTCTGAGTGGAATTCTTAAGAAGATCCATTTTGAGGACCTCATAGAGGTCAAAATATTTTCCTTAAGCTACCATCTGGTATGTAGTACAAATGGAAATGGGCATTGCATACCCCTCCTATTTTGTGTAATAGACTTTGTAGGTGATTATTTGTGGCATACTTCACTCTTGAGTCAGTGATGTTGCTAATGTCAAGGCTCCTCCCATCAAAAGTGACCTCAGTGAGCTTGGTGACCTCAACATTTTTTATTCCTTCTTTGGTGGAATTTCCCCTTGTGTGAGAAATCCAATAATAGCCTAGATGGCCTCTTTGGTGATGCGGTATAGCTTGTCATGATACAGGTATTTTTCATGGAGCCAACTAAAGACTAGTTGGATCCATTTCTCCTCTATACCAAAGTCCAGGAAATCTTTTCATGCATCCATTTTTTTCTCCACAATCTTGATTTAGTTGGATATGTATGAGATGGTGTCGGGGTTTAGTAGTGTCTTCCTTAGTTCCTATAATTTTGAGTGTTTGATTTCTTCTAGGGGTGTATGGATATGCTTTTTGATGTCCTATGTGTAGATCACATTGTTTGGTACTCTAGAGAATGCACACTCCAAGAATACTAATTTTTATTTGTGGGTGAACTTATTGTAATTTGGTTGTGGTTTCTTTGTGATGGAAATGGGGACAAGAGTGGCCATTGTTTTGAGCTAGGTTGGTTAGTTAGGGTACGTGATCTAGGGTTTGCATAAGAGCTAAAATGTGAGAGTGAAAGTAAATTTTGTGATAGTGCAAGAGTAAAGTGAATGGAAGGGTAGTGTGAGGGTCCTTTTATAGATTTTTTTGTTTGAGTTCATTAATGACTGTAGCCATTTTTAGTCATTTCTCACCATCTTTTTCCCATTGATAGTTTCTATGGCTAACTTTTCTTGGTGTATTATGTTATCTATCTAATTTATAATAAGATCATATACTACAGTACATTATAATATTACTTATAGGAGTTATAGTTTGTAGTTATGGATTTTTTACTATTCTTATTACATTTGTTTGACCATCCCATTTTGGTCTAGTGTCAATTCTAGGTATCCATATGTAATTTGTGCTAGGTAAATTATCAGTTAGAATTTTTTTTTTTGTATTTCTCAATATATTTGTGGTTGTAATATTTTCTAATAGTTTCTCAGATATATTCTGATCTGGTTTCTATAGAGAAAACTTTTCAAAATTCATAAAGATTTCCCTTGGTTTGATCATCGTAGTGTCATGTTTTAGTTATTTATGTTAATTACTTATTGGGCCTCTTTTTGGGATTTCTATCCACTCTTCATTGTGATTCTTAATCATAAAGACTTAACTAAAATCATAAACTCTCTAGGATGTTAACTCCAGTTCATTTTGCATCCAAGCTTCTAAGACTTCATCATTTTTCATGTTATAGTCATCATTGTTCAACTCTAGTTCACCTTCAATGTTTAGATTTTCTTCTTCTTCCTCCCCATCTGGAAATTTGGATATAGTATATAGGTTCTTGAATTCTTCTCCTTCATTTTCTTGAGTTACTTATTCTACATAATATCTTCTCTCTAATTCTCCCAATAGAATCCATACAACTTTAGTAACATCAGCAAATGAAATATCATATTTTCAAGAGTCTACTATACCATTAGAATTCACAAACCATCTTAATCCAATTAATACCCTGAAATTATTAAATGTCTCTTTCATCTCCACTACTTCAAAATCAACTAATTATTTTATTCCCTTAATATTTACTTCAACATGCTTCCAAGTTCCTAGGTTTTGCATTCCAGAACCATCAACAAGACTTATATTCATTTATGTTTTTACTAGTTTGGATCTTCCTAATTTTTCACATGTAGTAGATGGAATGATATTCAGATGTACACCCAAATATACCATAACATATTTTACATTGTGGTCATTCAAGTGTAGGTTTATCAATAAGGGGTCATTCTTCTAGTTCCAATCTTCTAATGCCTGATTAACTTGCTTCTACTTGTTCTAGTGTTTTTTCTATCATTTTAATTTAGCTACTAGGTCCCCTTTTTTGGCTAGGGAAGCAAGGTCTTTTAGCATTTTCACTTCTTGTTCTGTAAAACATCCTACTTCTTACTGTTGTTGAAGGATATCTTGTTTAGCCTATTTAACCACCTTGTCATGTTGTTTTATCCTAGGTTAGAATTTTATTTTGGTTCTTCCTCTTCCAGACTATAATATTCCTCATATGCATCTTCTTTTTTTTCTTCTTTTTATGTCTACCGTTGTCAATACCTTTCCTGGTAACCACTTGTGCTTTCTTCTTCCCTCTAGTTTTCTTTTTTTATTGTCAATGACTAACTCTTCTCCTAAATGTTCTTCTATGAAAGTATATTAATTTGACACATCTATTTGGTGACAACCTCTAACTCCATGTTGTGACACCTTTCATATTACTCTTGCATGATGTTTGAGTTCATCACTTCGAGATGATTGGCTATCTTCTTGGTTCTAGTAGAATGTTCTATCAACTTCACTTTGAAACATGGAATGATCGTCTTGTCCATAGAAATTGAATTTTTATTTCCTCTCTGCCCAACATTCCAAGGCATAATGTTCCATTTTTCCATAGTCGAAACAATTTGCATCATTTCTTCTTTAACTAGTCTGACCTCTTCCTCTTCCTCCTCTATAGCCGAACTATCTATTATCTTGGTTGTTGGTTTTTTGTGTGGCACATGCATTCTAGGGTGGAATCTAGTATCTGGTATCACTATTTTCATTGGTACTATAGTTGTGATTATGACAACATTGATTTTCATAATTTCCTTGATTTCCTCCATTCTAGATAGGTATATTCTTTGGACAATCATATGTTAGATGTAAATCCCATTCTTGACAAATAGCATAGTACATAGAGTTAGGTTGTATTTTTTTTGTTGCAACCAATGTTTTTTTCTCCTATATCTTTGGGGCATTCACTCTAGATGTGACCTTCTTTGTTGCAATATGTACACCAAATTATATCTAGTCAACTAGGTTCACTAGCCTTGATTTCTTGTTGTATGACCAATTTTTGAACCTTCAATTGTAAATATTCTAGGATTTCAGAACTCTTATCAATTTCTAGTTTTCTCTAGGGTTGGGCTTCAATCTAGTAAGCCATACAAATTAGGTCAGTATAGTTATTTGATACTCTTTCGTCTAATTATGATCTATTATTCTTGCACAATCTGGAAATGAACCATTAAATCTTATGCTTCTCTATTAAAGGTTCCTCCAACTTCTTGCATACTTCCTTAAACTTCTTATCATAATTCTCAATAGATTCTCATTCTCCTTATGTTAAATTATTCATACAAATGACACTCTTTGTTGGTACTATAGTGTAGAAAAATGTATCCCTTTTATATTTTCACACTTGTTTGGGCCCTCCTAGTTAGATTGGACTTAGTTGTGCCTTATTTTGGTGTTGTAAAGTGTACCCCTTTACACTTTCACACTTATTTAGGGATCCTTTAATTAATTGAGCTTAATATTTCCTTAATTGGCCCTTTAATTCATTTTCCAAGCCTATTTTATTACATTTTTTGAAGAGGAAACCCGACATTTATTAACGCCTAAACATAACGCTTCACATTGAGCACTGTGTGTCCTAGGTTTAGGGACCTAGGACCGGTTCACCCATGGGAAAATGGGTCCTCCCTTAGACCTAGGACCTAAATTTAAATTATGTTTTTGGTAGTATTTTAACATATTCAAATCTATATTTAGATGTTGACTTGTGACATTTGAATTTTCAGATAAATTAAGGATATGTATCTATAAATATAAGGTTATTTCACTATGTTTCACCTAAGATTTTCAATCTAGAAATTTTGAAGTGAGAATTCCTATAGAAAAGTTGATGATCAAGAGAACTTTCAAAGATATTCAATAGAATATTTATTGAAGTTTTATTAAAGAAATCAAGATCCAATTGTCATGTCAAATTCTTCTTGCATCATGCATGTTTTTGGAGCTAATATGGTGATGTAGGTTTCATGATCCATTCAAGTATTCAAAGCACAATTTCAATTCAAGATTCAATGTTCAAGATCCACATCCATTGAAGCCATTTCATGCAAGTTGCAAATTTACATTCCAAGGTTTATGCAAGGGTTTGTTGAGTGGTTTAACATAGATTTTTTCATTCTTCATTCACTCTTTCAATTTTTATTTCATTTCAAGGTTTGATTACTCAAACAGGGTTTGACCAAGGAAAACCCCCATTCACCAAAAAAAAAAACATTTTTCGCTCTTGATTTGTGATTGAAGATTTAGGTGGAAGAAATCTTGAAGATCTCTTGAAGAGAAAAATTGAAGAAGTTGTCAAAGTTGCAAAAGTTGTCATCTCACAAAAACTCACTTATAGAATTTATTTATGGCTTTTTGAACCTGAAACCTAGGCAAATTGGAAGATTTGGATCTATAGCAAAGGCTCCCAAAAGTTTCATAAAAACCCTAACTCACGATGCATTCACCCTTGGGTGAATGAGTCCCATATCAACTTTAGAAACTAACTTGTGGTGCAAGGTACATTCAGATCTGCCCCTCTTTGATCTACATTTTGTGTTCTAGTTTTGTCAATAAATTGAGATTAGTCTTGTTATTCCAAGTGTTAGATTGTAATTTGGTGTTGATTTACTATTTTTATTTTTTCTCCCCAAAGTGTTGCTTGAATAAGACCCCTGTCCTAACACAAAAAGGAAATTTGTAGATTCACATTTTGACTTGATTCACCTAAGGTTTAATAATTTTATTGTGTGGGTCTCATTTCCTAATGAAATAGAGGATAAATAGGTCCATCATACCCCACATTGATGCCCCCACCTATTTTTCTTCATTTCAATTACCTTTGGTGTTCCAAAGTTAGCTAAGAATTCCTTTTTGACTTCTTCCCATGTAGCTTTGTGTTGCGGGTAGTTTTTCATGTACCACTATAATTCTTCTTCTCTCAGTGAGCCTACAAAATCTAATAATTTGTTATTGTCTCCATATTTCCCCAACTTCTCCCATAGGGATTCTAAAAGAAATACATGTTCTAGTGCTTTGGTGGTGTTTGTTCCCAAGACACGAATTTTCATTTTGGTTTCCATGGTGTCTGAGTTTTATTCCAGATGTTGTGTTACCTTAGGTTTATGTGTTAGTCATTAGGATTTAGGCATACTAAATCAATAAACATTAACAATTATATGCAGATTAAATAACCCAAAAATAACAATGAAGAATAGCACAAAAGAGATCAACACAGAATTTAACTTGGTTCACCCAATATGGGCTACATCCACAGAAACTCAGCCATCCAATGATTTTATTATCTCGTACAAAAAATTACAATCTTGTGAACACTATACTACAACATACATCCCAGCAACTTATAACAAGCCTTTTGGAAGCTTCTATAATTAGGGTTTTACAAAGTTTTTTTTTATTTGACGTGTTAATAAAAAAAATATGGGGGGCTATGCCCCTGAACCCTTGCTATCAGGGGCTATTACCCACGAATCCCAATGAGGATACATTACAAGTGTATAGTATTTGCATGATCAATCACCACATACCAAAAAACTCCCACTTAGAGACTAATCAGGCTCCACACCAAACAATCTCCCACTTGGAGACTAATCCTGGATGACACCACTGCACTTGTAACTCCCACTGGACTATAGGTCTAGCTAGTTTCTTATGTCCACCATTATCAGTCATGAAGGCCAATGAAAACTAATGAGGAAATCAGTTTCTGTCATGTAACTGCCTTTGTGAACATATCTGTAGGATTCTCACTTGTGTGATTTTTCTCCAACTTCAATTGTCCATCCTCCAGAACTGACTAGATGAAGTGGTATCCAAGATGTATGTGCTTAGGTTTTGAGTGAAGAGTTGAATTCTTAGCAAGATGAATGGCACTCTAGCTATCAGTGTACAAAGGGCTATCTTCTTGTTGTTGTCCCAATTCCTCCAAAAAAAATTGTAACCAAATCATCTCCTTGATAGCTTCCATAGCAGCAACATTCGAAGCTTCAATGGTTGAAAGCGCAACAACCTTTTGCAACCTTGAAATCCAATGGATTGCAGTACCTCCTATAGTAAAAACATACCCTTTAGTACTCCTACTATCAATATCACCCACCAGATCAAAGTCAACATATCCTTTTAGAGCAGAATTTGTTCCTCCAAAACATAATTTCTTTGAAGTAATACCTCTCAAATATTGAAGAATCCATTTTACTGCATTCTAATGTTCCATTCCTATATTTCTCATATACCTGCTCACAACTCCCACTGCATGTGCAATATCTGGCCTTGTGCATACCATTGTATACATCAAGCTACCAATTGTTGATGCATATGGTATCTTAGAAAAAAAAATTTCCTTCTCTTGTGTCTTTGGACACATCTCCTTAGTGAACTTAAAATGACCTAGAAAAGGTGTACTAACTGCTTTTGCATTCTGTGTGTTAAACCTTTTCAACACCTCTACATACTTACTTTGAGACAAAAATATATTTTTGTTTGTCCTGTCCCATGTGATCCTCATACCAAGGATTTGTTTTTTTGCACCCAAATCCTTCATAGTAAATTAATTTGCTAATTTTTGCTTAATTTCATTAATATGCTACATGGTAAACCCAAAAACAAGAATGTCATCAACATAAAGCAATAGCATAATATAGTTGTCATTACCCAATTTCTTAAAATAAACACAATAATCATAATGGCATCTTTTGTAACCTTGTTCAGCCATAAACTATCAAATTCCAAATACCATTACTGAGGTGCTTGCTTCTGGCCATACAAACTCTTCTTTAACCTACACCAAAATTCCTCCTTACTTTTGACCTCATATCCCTATGATTTTTTCATTTATATTTCCTCTTCCAACTCCCCATAGAGAAATGTTATTTTCACATCTAGTTGTTCAAGATGCAAGTATTTTGTAGCCACAAGACTAGAATAGTTCTAATAGAAGGCATCTTTACAACTGGAGAAAATATTTCATAAAAATCTATACCTTTTTCCTATGCAAAACCTTTTACCATGATTCTGGCCTTATATCTTTTCTTGCCTCCATATTATTCCTTCAACCTATAAACCCATTTACCTGGCAATGCTCTTTTATTTGCAGGAAATTGGACTAAGTCCCAAGTCTAATTCTCTGGCAAGGAATCCATTTCCTCTTTCATGCCTAGCTCCCACTGCTTTTTGGTATCTACCTACATTGCTTCTTCATAACCTTCAAGTTCACTAGAATCAATTAATAATATAGAATATAATGATGGAGAAAATCTTTTTGGAGGTCTAGTTATCCTTGTAGAACGTCTAACACTTGTAGGAGTTTGTGGGATAACTTGTTGTTGTTGAGCATCAGGTACCACTAGAATTTTATTTTCTAGAATCTCATCCAACACCACATATTCCTTTTTGTCCTATTCATGCTTCATTTCCTATAGTTGATCCTTATACATGACCTTCTCATTGAATATAACATCTTTTCTCCTAATGATTTTATGATTTTCATAATCCCATAACTGATAACCAAATTCATCTACTCCATATCCAATGAAGGTACATTTTTTAGACTTAGCCTCAAGTTTGGTTCTATTTTCAATATCAACATGGAAAAAATCTTCACAACCAAAGGTTTTCATAAATGAATAGTTTACCTTTTTACTCGTCCATTCCTCCTCTAGAATACCACCATCCAAAGGATTTGAAGGTCCCCTGTTTATTAAAAAAATAGTGGTATGTTTAGCATATTCCCAAAATTGTAAGGGTATTCCAGCACGCAATCTCATACTCCTTGCATGCTCCATAATGGTCCTATTCATCCTCTCAAACACACCATTTTCTTGTGGGATTCCAAAAACCATTTTCTGCCTATGGATTCCATTGTATGAATAGTAATTTTCAAATTCTATGCTGCAATACTCGCCTCCATTATTAGATCTGAGACACTTCAACTTTTTTCCTGTCTCATTCTCAACCAAAGCTTTCCACTTTTTAAACGTTTCAAATACTTCTGATTTTTGTTTTAGGAAATACACCCATGTTTTCCTAGTTGCATCATCAATAACAGTAACATAATAACAAGAGCCACCAAGAGAAGATACCTGAGCTAGTCCCCACACATCTAAATGCACAAGCTCTAATTTCTCACTCTTCTTCTCTTTCCCAACTTTGAGAAATCAGACTCTTCTATTTTCCATAAACATAATTTTTGTAGAACTCCAAGTCAATCTACTTCAAACCTGGTAGAAATTTTCTATAGTGAAGGATATTCATCCCTTTCTCACTCATGTTCCCAAGTTTATGGTGCCACAATTCTATTTTGTTGGGTTGTAGTAAGTGTTATAACTATCTCAGTAGCAATTGTTTCTATAGCAGCTAAGGTAGAGTAATTATTACGAGTACACAAATACAATATGCCTACCTTTTCACCTTTAGCTACTACTAATGTACCTTTAGTGACCTTCCAGACTTTGTCTGAAAAGGTAACCATGCAGCCTTCATTACCCAATTGTCCTGTAGAGATTAAATTCCTTCTCAAATTTGGAATGTCTTACCTCCAATGGCAACCATTCATTTCCATTCTACAACTTGATTTTTATATTTCCTTTTCCAACAATCTGACAGGGTTCATCATCACCCAAATATACCTATCCAAAATCACCTTGAACATAATCTACAAAATATTTTATATGGGGTGTTGCATGAAATGAATCCCCTGAATCTATTACCCAGGAATCATTAGCATCATCTAAACACAAAATTAAAGCATCCTTCAATTTATTACTTGCAATTATAGCTTCCTTATTTTTATCATGTTGTCCATCTCCTTTTTTTCCCTTTCAAGACCAACAATCCTTCTTCAAGTGTCATGGATTTCCATAGTGCTAGCAATCCATTCTTCCTATGGATTTAGATCTACCTTTCTTCAACTTCCCTTGTGACTTCCCATGATTTTTTGGGCTTTTTCCTCTCTCCTTTGTTCTTCCCATATTCTCTACAGTCAAAGCATTTCCAAATGTTGAACTCTCACCTATTCTTTTCCATCACATTTCCTTAGTAAGGATAACACCAACAACATCATAAAATTTTAATTTATTTGAACCAGAGACAGAGTTACTTACAGCCATTACCAATCTGTTCTATCTTTTTGGAAAATTACATAAAACCAAGAGAGCCCTCAGCTCTTCATCAAAATTCATTTTACAGAAGTTAACTGGTTGGTAATCATATTAAACTCATTTAAATAATCTATCATAGATCCACCTTCAACCATTTTCAAATTAAACAAATGCTTCATGAGAAATACCTTATTTGAGGCTGAGGGTTTTTCATACAATTTAGCCAAGGCTTCCATCAAATTTTTTTTTTTTTCTATTATATTGAATACCATAGATGGTGCCAAGCACAACTAAATGGTTCCTAGTGCCTTTCTATCCAGAATCTCCCATTCTTCATCAAACATCGTAGCACCTTTCTTTACTTTTCCTTGCAATGGCCACCATAGATCCTTTTGCTACAAATAATCTTATGTTTGCATCTTCCATAATTGATAATTTTGGTCATTGAACTTATCAACCTTGAATTTTCCTTCTTCTATTGCTCCTACTCAAATCTATAGGTTTCCTACCAATCAACCGAAATACACGTGGCTCTAATACCAGTTGTTAGGATTCAGGTAGATTGGAGCAATAAACATTAACAATTATATGCAGATTAAATAACCCAGAAAAAATAATGAAGAATAACACAAAAGAGATCAACACAAAATTTAACATGGTTCACCCAATATGGGATACATCTATAGAAACTCATCCATCCAATGATTTTATTATCTAGTACAAAATAGATTACAATCTCGTGAACACCATATCGCAACATGCATCCCAACCGCTTATAACAAGCCTTTTGGAAGCTTCTAGAATTAGGGTTTTACAAAGTCATTTTTCATTTGATGTGTTCACGGTAAAACCTTGATATGTTAGCGAGAAAACCTTGACGTGATAACAGAAAAAAAAAAAAAGGGGGGGGTTACACCCCCAAACCCCTATTATCGGGGGTTGTCATCCCCAAATCCTAGTGAGGATATGTTACAAGTGTATAGTATTTGCATGATCAGTCACCACATACCAACATTAGTTTCTTTACTAGCTTATTTTCCTTCTTGAGGCTATTTTAGGGCTTATCTTCTCTTTCCTTATGTCTTGGAAGTTTGATATCAAAGTAATATTTTTCTAGTATCTCGATCCATGGGGTATCTTGCTCTTTCTTCTCTTCTTTTTACTTTTATAACTTGTGTTACAACTCTTCTACTTTTAGACCTTAATGGGGATGAGTCACAGTCTAGGGGTTGTGACTCTGTGTAACTTCTTTTTTTCTCTTTATTAGTAAAGTTCATCTAATTAATTACTAGCCTATCCTATATGCCCTTAATTTCTTCTTCCCTTTATGTTCCTCTTCTTCCTTTCTTATTTTTTTTATGCTTTTGTTAATTATCTTTTCTAAATACTCATATTTTATCGATAGGGCTTTATCTAGAGTTTGTAGTAATTCTTTAAAATTTTCATCTAATTTAATTGTAATTCCATATAGGTCTATTTTTTTTAGGGTCTAGTGAAGGTTCTAGTAGGGTAGGATCCTTTGTGCTATAACTTCCCTCCATCGTAAACATCAAGTGGGTTCCTGATTATGCATGAATTTTTCAAAAATACTTGAGAGCCTTTTGGTTCCTTTCAATAATAGACTTATCTTTTCTAGTGTTTTCTCCTTTTTCTTCCTATTATCCTTTCCTTTTTTGATGGTTGCACCCACTTTGGTGCACTCAATAGCACCCCCAGTGGCATGCTCTAACCTTGTTTTTGTTCTTAACTCCATTCTTCTCCTATGTATTTCTTCTCTTTCCAATACTTATCTTTTTCTTCTTTCCTCTCCATTAAGGTTGGCCATTTTCTTTTCCTTTGATAAATTAATTTTCTTCTTATTCTCTTATGAATTTATTTTTATCTAACCATGGGTGTTTAATATTTTGGATTGCATTACTCCTATATTGCATCCCATGGTAGTTATTTAGTAGTTTTCATTAATAGTCATATCTTTTATAGGTCTCTTAAGACATTTTCCCCATTCTATTTCCCATCCCCTTGGTGCCTAACCCCCTCTCACAAGGTAGACATCAAGAGGATGAAATTTTGATTGACTCTATCAATTCTTTTATCTATTGGTTGGTCTAGTAGAAAGTTTTAATATTTGAAAAAGAATCAGTCAGCTTCAAAAGAGCCTAACTAGGGTCCGGACAATGGAACCAATGTTAGCAAGGAGTCTAAGGGATACAAACTAGATTTTTGTTCCCAAAAGATCTATGTCAGTTTTAGTCTATGATCACGAAGTAGGTTCTATTGAAGTGACACAATAAGTTATTTTGGATCCAATACCATTTTTAAATTAAAATAAAATAGTACATACACACAAGATAAATCAAAATTTGGAATGCCTTATATCCATTATCCAAGAGTCATTTGTTACATTCTCTATATCTTTATTATAGGAAACTAGTATATTCTTCTATGTGCATTCCTTACTACTAGTGAATAGATATTATTTCCTAATTATATTACAATATGGGACGTGGCCCTTAGATAGTATTCCTAACTTACATTTTACCTTCTTAGTCTTATATTCTAGAATATTATTTCTGGTTAGTTATTACATATCTCTAGACTGGTGTTTGTATGTTTTTTTTTGGATACCAGTATATTCCAAGGATACCCAACAAGAAAAGCACTCAAGTATCAAAATAATTCCCCAATATAATGTCAATTTGTACCATGATACAAGGATCATGGTGACTTAAGGATGTATGTTATGGGTCAATAGATAAGAAAATAATCAAATGAATCACAACCCTCTTAAAAAATTGTTCAAAATTGATAGGATTATGATGATTTATAATGTGAGTAATGATATATCCTATGAAGGTAAATAATGATAAAATGTAATATCATGATGGCTAGGGATTCAACTAGTGTGCATCGATGGTAATAGATAAGGTCGTTATCTTTTGTGTTTAGTGTAGGAGTGTTTCGAAGTTGTTCATTCTTGGATGGTGATGTTTGTACATAAAAAAATTCTTTAGGGGTACATCATTGAAGAAGACACGTTCTCTAACGCCATACATGTGAAAATGTTACAATACCAAAATAAATTTTCCAAAGAATGATATCGAATGTTATCCCCAACTTTATGCACAAGGAAAGAGAGAATTGTGGCAGTATGGTAATATAGGAGGATGGTTCAACAAAAAGGAATTTAGAGGACCTAGAAGATAATGGGATCCAACTTTACACATGTAACCTACAACAAAAATTTTACCATAGTACTTGTTAAAGGTGTCACAAGATGGTTTTCTCTTAAGGATGATTATTTTACTTATCTTTTTATTTTTTATCTTTTAATTATTTTTAGGTTCCTATTTTTGGAATTGCTACAAGTTGGGCATGGAATTTATTTAGGTACACTATTTTCATGGGTTCTTAATATCTTGAGCCTTTTGAGTGGAAAATTTATATTATCTTTATCTATATTTATGATTATGATGTATGGACCTAGCTAGTTAGGCTCAAACTTTCCTTCTTGTCATAGTCCTAGTTGGTGTTGTGATAATTTTCTTTAAGAACAAGGTTTTCAACTTCAAATTCTATAGCTTTTATCTTCTTGTAGCTACAATAGATTCAATTTTTATAGGCCTTAAAATGATTCAATTTTTTAGGCATATTTTATCAAGTAATTCAATCTCATGAAATTGTGCAACAATTCAATATTCTTCATCAGATATGAGTTCATACAAAGAAATATGCAATGATGGTAGTTCAATCTCAATTGACAAGATGGATTTGGATCCAAATACTAATGATTATGGGGTTGCACCAATAGGCATGAAAATACTAGTATTAAAGTCCCATAGGGTTGGATTGAGTTCTATTTGCTAAACATGGCCAACATCATCAATGAATTTTTAAGGATTTTGATCAAGATTTTATTATATGTATATACTTGACCATTACCTTGTGGGTAGTATAGGGTGGACCAATGATGTTTCATATGGAATTATTCACATAAGATATGGAATCTATGGTTTTTGAAAGATTTACCATTATCAATGATAATCATACTATAGAAATAGATGTTATTATGTAAGATAAACTTAGAAATCTATTAGTTAGTGGTGTAAGTGAGTGGAATGGCTTCAATCCACTTGGTGAAATACTTGATAGAACTAATGATAGATTTGTGACCACTAGAGGAGGATTGGTTAATATTTCCAATGAAATTGAGACCCTATATTGAAAATGGAGAATATTTTATGATCAATTACAGTTCTTGAGATGGTACTTGAATGAGATCCCTATGTTACTAACAAGTTAGGTATTTATTGACATATTGGCATGCATCATGTTCTATATTAGGAAAATATAGTAATATATTCTAAGAAGCGTCTTAGTTGGAACCATACCACTAGTGTGGTATCCACAAATCCCATCATGGAATTTCTTGATCACAAGGGATCCTATTAAAAATTTAGGAATCACAATAAGTTACCATCAAAACCACTTTGATATAGGGTGTTTCCAAAATGGTGATGTAGGGTGAATATTATAGGAAACATTATAGGAATATTTTTCATTTTTTATGTGAAAGGTTTAGTGGAAGAGTTTAGTCATGGAGGTAATTGTAGATATCATGATACCAGGAGGATTTTAGAAATTTACTATCAAGTGTTTTGTATGCAAACATTAGAATATTCTCAACCAAAACTTATACTATTGGCTATCATGTTGCATATCTAGGAGGGAACAAATGGTGGAAATAGCATAAATGGATATATTGTTAAGTTATGTCACCTATTCAAACTGGATATGGACATGATAAGCTATCAATTATTTTTGTAGGGGGAGTTTATCATCCTTCGATTGATATTCATCATTGAACTACATGATAACTAGATAAGAATACCTATGGTTATTTTTCATATGTTACATTGTACCATGGTTTTAAAGCCTATAGGAAAGGCCTCATATTTTTTATGTTGTTGGTGCATGGAAAACAAATCCTAAAATCTTTAGGAATGAGATCCCCTTGCAGTGTGATAAACAAGATGCTTGCTCTTGATCCATGACTAGTGAAAGATCCATCACAATAGAGCTTAAAAGTGGGATATTATTCAATATTCGAGATGGAATCATCAAAAAGTATGATCAGGGCATGAATTTTAATTATTGGTACATTGTCTAATTGATTAATTACAATCTATCACTTACCTATAACTTTGTGGTCCACATACACAATGTTAAATTCACTAAGTTTCATGACCTATTTATGCATGTACCTTATTAGGGAAGCCCTCTATAGAAGATACCTAAGTGGATTAAGTTTGGAAATGATATTTTTGGTGTCAATAAGGTTTATTACCTAACTAGTTCACCTTGTAGGTCCTATTCACATGTTAAGTTTACTTAGGTCCTAGGAATATTTCTAGAAGTCTTAGTTGGCATTATATCTTATCTTATATTTTGTCATCTAATGTGTTTCCTAATTCATTTAATATTAGTTTTCTTATGACATAGGATTAAGAAACTTGTCATGATATTTGCTAATCCTATGTCTCACCTTAGCTATATAACCAAGGGTCTCTCATACATTATACAATACAATTTATTCTTTTCAAATTGATCTTCTCTTTTTTATTTCCATTTGGCCTCTAGATATTGGGTGGCTATCTCCATATCCAACTCTTAAATTTTACTCAATCAAAGATCCCCCTAGAAATTTATGAGCTCGGTACTTTATGATCAGTGTGACTACAAATACCACCTACCAAAAATAGCAAAGGGTCTTCATCTTGGTACATGCAAATGAAAAATTTGGCCATAGAATAAAAGTACATTTTTTTACAAATTAAGATCAATTTGATCACACCATAGAAAATTACACAAAAAATATGCACTTTAAAAAAAATTGCACCCAAAAATGTTACTGTAGGAGCGAGAACAGAGCCTCAAAATTTCCCAAAACGAGAATGACTCAACAACACTTGTGAGAATCTAAATTTTTTGGAAAATCCAAAAACCAAAATTAAAAATTGTCTACACCAATATGAAGAGCACAAAATTTTTTCCCCAAATCAAAAAATCTCATAAAAAGAAGGCCATGAGCCCAAGTTATGAGCATTTGAAAATCTCCCTCCAAAACCAAAATGCAAATGGAGAAGGGGGAATTAAAAATTCCCTACTGACGTCAACAAGGAATATTCTATGAATATTTTATTTGCTCTACAGGATTAAATTTGAACCATCATTGGTCAAGGTCGACAACAGAAATGGACGAAATATGCCATTGATTGTTGGTATATTTTGCACCAAATGGAATCTTAGTTTTGCAGTAGAATATACTTGAATATTCTTAGGTGCTCTTGTTGATTTTTAAACACCCTCTAGCTTTTTTGTTACAACTATCGGTTCATAAAGGTGGTGATACCTACTGCCCACACCATGCAATAGCACAAGAACCTCACATACCTATTGCATGTATTGATGGGTTTGTGGGCCTATTATAGTCCATAGAACTTTTCATTTTTTTTGAATTTTCAATAAAAATTTCTAAAAGATAATTATATATATTAATTTTCCAAAAAAATAAAACAAATAAAAAAACTATGTGAATGGTACTACCCAATTGTGCAATAGTGATAGTGATTGTATAGTCATACAGATGGGTGAAGAGGGGAAATTTTTTCTCTAATGGACTCAAGCAAAGTTGTTTTATTTTGACAAATTGACAATTGATCTTGGGGTTTTGGGGCCTTTTAGACACAATTGAAGGGTTGGATGTGACCCAAAATGCTCCAAAATTGTAGCTACCTCTTGGATTTGGCAACCACTTTTTAGCTTCAAACCCTCATAGATTTAGCCGCACATGTCCAATTCGAATGAAACAAAAGGAAAATGTGAATTTCTCAAACACCTTGAACTCAATGGTGAGCTTATTTACACCAACAATCTCTAAAATAAACCTACAATAAAAAGTCACAAAGAGGAACCCCCTTAGAATCTAGTATTCTATCAATTTTTTTATTCTCTAGATCATCATTTAATGCAAGAGAAGAGTGTACTCAAATTTTCAAGATCTACCAAGATATCTCAAAAAAACTAACCAAAGGCACCCAACTTGCTCTAATACCATTTAAGAGTTGGCTATGGAGGTAGCCACCCAAGATCTAGAGGCCAAATAGAAAGCATAAAAAGAGAAGATCAATATGACAAGAATAAACTATATTCCTAACAATAACAAAAATAGAATATGATATAGATTGTAAAATGTATGAGAGAACCTTGGTTATATATCCAAGGTGAGACATAGGATTAGACAAGATCATGACAAGTTTCTTAATTCTATGTCATGAGATATCTAATATTAAATGACTTAGGACACAAGAACTAGATGACAAAATTTAAGATAAGATCTAATGCCAACTAAGACTTCTAGAAATATTCTTAGGACCTAAGTAACTTAACATGTGAATAGGATCTACTAGGTGAACTAATTAGGTAAGAAACATTATTCACACCAACAAAGTTGAGTGTCATTATTAAGTATGAGGTTTTAAATATTCTATGAAGTGAATATGACAACCAACCATTTCATTTTCATAGCTATGTAATTGAATTCATAAGTGACCAATATTTTACTATTATAGTAGTTTTATCATTCATGATCCTTTTCATCATATTGTGTTGGGAGTTCTCTCAAGATGAAGATAAATGTATCTTGTTTCTCTATTCTTTTTCTAAATCTTGGGAAAATATAATTGTTGTCATAAGTAGTGGTAATGCAAATCCAAGGATGGAAAACATGATTTTCATACTTCTTTCAAAGGATATGAGGATAAATTCTATGAATTTTGGATCCCAAGATGTCTTACATGCTCAAGGTAGGTCCAAAGAGAAAGGGCCTAAAGGGGATAAAAAGGGGGATAAGTCTAAAGGTAATTTTTAAACCCCCAAAAAGAGAAAAGTAAGGTGTTGGATTTGTGGAAAAAGAGGGCATGTGAATAAGGATTGTCAAAACAAGAAAAAGAATGTTGATTATTTCATGGAAAAATCCTTTGATGGTGATTTTGATTCTTTGTTTATTTTAGCTAACTCTATTAGTAATTATTCTCGGTTTATTGATTTGGATTGCTCCTACCACATGACTCCTCAAAAGGAATGGTTTACTACTTACAAATCATATAATGGGGGAGATTTTTTCCTTGGTGATCACAACACTAAGAAGACTGTTGGTAATTGAAAGGTAAAGTTGTGTTTCAGTGATGGGATCATTAAATCTCTTGATGATGTTTTCCATATTCCAAGACTTGTGAGAATTTTACTTTTAGTATCCAAGTTGAATGATTATAGAATGCATGTGATATTTGACAAGTTTGGTTACAGGTTGGTAAGAGGGAGTTTGGTGATAGCTAAAGGATCTCATATAGGCACTTTGTTTAGGCTAAATTCTTCTATTATATGTAACTCTTCCAATGTAACTAGCACTAAAAATGCATGTATGTTGTGGCACCATAGATTAGGTTACATTGGTGAAAAAGGTCTTAAGAGCATTCTTAATAAAAAGTTGGTTGATGGTATTTCTTATTATTATGTTGTTAGAAATTATTTATGTGAGAATTGTGTGTTTTGAAAATAGAATAGATCTTCATTTCTTAATGGGACTAATAAGGAAAATTGGTTATTAGAGATCATTCATTCGGATGTATGTGGGCTAGTGGATTTTGAATCTTTAAGTAAATCTCAATATTATGTCTCATTCATTGATGATGTCTCAAGATACACATAGATTTATTTTATGGATTCTAAAATTGAATTTTTCACTAAGTTTAAGAAATTTCAAGCCTTAGTTGAGATGCAACTAGAATATAGAATAAAATTGTTGAGAACTTACAATAAGGTGAGTATTGTTCTAGGGAATTTGATGAGTTTTGTAAGCATGCAGGTATTGTTTGAAAAAATACTACTCCATACACTCTCCAATAAAATGGGGTAGCAAAAATAATGAGTTGAACCTTGATGGAAAGATCTAGGAGCATGTTGAGTTGTGCTAAGCTTGATAGATGCTTCTTTGGAAGAATCAATTGGTACTAGTTGTTATTTGATTAATAAATCTCCTTGTTCAACTCTTGTCGATAAAAATCCTTATGAAGTATGGATAGGTATAAATCCTTTTTTTCATGCTTAAGGGTATTTGGTTGTAAGGCTTTTATTTTTGTGCCTCAAGAGAAGTGATTTAAACTATATTTAAAAGCACTGAAATACATCTTTGTTGGTTACAATGAGAATGTAAAAGTTATAAGCTTTGGAATTCTCTAACATGTAAAACAATATTTTCTAGAGATGTGATTTTTAAGGAGTTTAGAGGTTGCTTGAGACAAGAACAACCAAAGAAGAAAGATAATATAAACATAGTGCACTTTGAGACAAAGATTGAGAAACTGGAAGATGCACATGTAGAAGAATTATTAGATAGATCTAAGGATAGAGAAGAACAAGAGGGTTCAAATACTTCAAACTATATACAATATGAGCACACAAAAGAAGTAGAATAGGTAGATCCCATTACTCCTACCTTGAGGAGATCCACAAGGCAATGAAATCCAATTGATGGGTATATCCCACCTTATTTTTGTTGTGTATTTACTTTGTTGAGTACTAATGATGAACTTAGATATTTTAGAGAGGCTCTCTCTTTAGAGGAAAGTGAGTCTTGGTTGTATTACATCTAGGAGGAGATGATGGCTTTAGATATTTGTGACACTTGGGATCTTGTTAGTTTTTAGTTTTCCCAAAGGA
>VDFB02041610.1:0-27185 GCA_007258455.2 Sequoia sempervirens
GCTGAAGGAGGAATGTTGGATTGGGACGATGGCGGAGGGTTGAATGATGATGGTGGAGGATTTGTAGCCCCAAGAGGTGGGGGTAAGGCAGTGAAAGGGTTGCCCCCAGTGTTGGCAGGAAGCGGGTTCGAGGGGGGTGGTGCCGGTAGCATTAATGGTTGCGGTTGTGAGATGTTTTGTGGCATGCCATAGGCAAAAGGATCATTGGGATCAACAGTTTGGGGGGCTCCCATGACTGAGATGGTGGGATGTGTGGGATTGCCAACGGGATATAGGACAGCGTTGCCGAATTCAGGTTGATGCCAGCTACTGGGGATGTCATGTGCACCTTGGGGTACATTAGATGTGGAGGTGCCATACTTGGATAGGTCGACACTTGACGGAAATTTGACACCTTTTTCAATCAAGTGAGTCAAGATTCGGTCACCATGTCTTTCGAGAAGGCGCTCCGTCATTTGTGCATTAACTGGGTTGCTAAAGTGCTCCTCGAATGTGAGCTCAGGTTGATCGGCCATGTTTTCTTCCCCAGGTGGTGATGTGTTTTGACCATCCACATTGGATTGCGATGAGGTACCGTTGTGGGGGTCATGAGGGATATTAGCACCATAATTCAGGTCTGACGTGATGTTGACTGTGTTGGTGGGATCTTGTGGGTTGTTCAATTGGGCATTCAAGGCTTGTTGGTCAGCCATTTTCTTTGCTTGTGATCGAGTCTGAACGGGCATGCAAGATGATGAAGTAGATCAAGATATTAGAAAACACCTTGATGATGAAAGATTGATTTGACTTTGATGAAAGATTAGTTGATGACGATTGATTAGGTTGACGTGGATTGGCTTGATGGAATTGGATTGGATTGATTGGTAGATGTTGGATTAACCTAGATTCCGGGTTTTGATCTGAATAGGTTTGATGATGTGGGGATTAGATTGATACGATGATTAGGATTGATGTGATGATAGATACGATGAAGACCAAGATCCACAACTGAGTTTAAGAAGGATCCTTGGTAACACTAGGTATTGATTAAAAGGTGGATGTATGATAACAACACCGAATCCAACTTGAGATAGAAGCGGATTGATTGGGTCGAAAAGGATAACTGACCTAAGACGGATAGCGATCCTAAGCCAGCTATGATGATTATGATTAGGGATGAATACCTAGGTCAACTTGGATGATGACTCTAACGGGGTTTATATGGAATAACGGAGATCAGAGATGAAAGCGTGTTTAGGACGGACGGGGAGTGTCTCAAGATAGATGAATGGCTCTCGAAACAAGCAAAAGACTATTCAGGACAAATGACCCTTAGAACGAAGGGCTCGGAACGGACATTCAAATGTTTGTTTTGGACGCTAAATGATCATTTCGGTGTTCAAAACAGAGGGACAATGGATGCCAAATGATGGTATAGGATGGTTAAAGGGACAGGTCTGCCACTGTATTTGGACAGATCTGCCACTGCACTGGGACAGGTCTGCCACTGCACTAGGATAGATCCGCCAATGAACTGGGACAAATCCGCCACTGCACTAGGACATATCTGCCACTGAACTAGGACAAATCCACCACTGCACTAGGACAAATCCGCCACAGCACTAGGACAAATCTGCCACTGCACTGGGACCAATCCGCCACTGCACTGGGACAGATCCGCCACAGTACTGGGACCAATCTGCCACTGCACTGGGACCAATCCGCCACTGCACTAGGACAGATCCACCACAACACTAGGACAGATCCGCCACAACACGAGGACAGGTTTGCTAAAAGACAAGGTTAAGTCCGCCAAAGGATAAACTTAAGCTTGGTTTTTTGATGGATGGCAAAGGCAAAGGACCCAAATTGTAGCAATCATAAAAAGACTTGGCCAAATCGATAATCACTGGTTTTTGCACAAGAAAGACAATTCAAGCAGCACAACCCTAAAATTAGTAGAAACGGGTATGGTAAACAAAGTCTTCTACTCTAGGATGCACATGGTTTCTAAGGAGTCCTCGATATACACCCGGTACGTGAGGCCCAAACCGTGAACACCAACCCGTTACAAGCGTGAGTCGGGAACCTTAGCGAGATACTAGAGGCTCAGACCAACTCTTCACGTCATCCCGATGCTTTGCTAATTACAACGTGGTTGGATTGGGGTACAGCTTTCGCTCTCCCCCCTTTATATACCCCGCTGGTACGCGTGGTTGGAATCGTCCCTTGGGGTGATGAAATCCCCAAGCAGGTCCTGCTAAGAAAGTGAAAAATAGGTGACTCAAAAGGACTTGGAAAGCTACGATTTCTCATCACCCAGGATCGCCAAATGGCGCAACGGGATTGGATACGTCAAATAGCCTTCCCAAACATGCCAAGCAAGGTTTATTGACACCCCTTTAATTAAACTATGTTCCTATTTTACCAAAAGACAATTCGGGAAAACTAGAAATTTTTACCTTCTGGAGGACAGGTCCGCCACTCTGTAAGGACAGATCCGCCACTCTGTCAGGACCAATCCGCCACTCTGTCAGGACCAGTCCACCACAGCAGAACAGGTCTGCCACAGCAGGATAGATCCGCCATCGGAAGACAAATCTGCCACTCTGTTAGGCCCAGTCTGCCACTCTAGACAGATCTGCCACTCTGCTAGGCCCAGTCCGCCACCTCTGGATAGATCCGCCACTTTGTTAGGCCCAGTCTGCCACCCTGCAACCTGGACCTTGAAAAATGCAAAAAACAGCAAATGTGAAGAAAATAGACCCGTTTGTGGGTCCCACCGGGCGTGCCAGAAATGTGATAGGTCGAATTAGGTGGTTAGAAAGCAAGCAACAAGCCAAAAGAGTGCAAATAAACAACTTAAACAACCTACACTTCAAGATTAGCCTAAGTTAGAAACAAAACAAGACAAAGCCACAAAATGGAACTTTATACCTTGCGTTGAGTCGATCCTTTGGTTGGCCCTTCGATCTTTGACGTGTATGCTCCTTGGATGGCAAGATGCAAGCTAGATGAGGATGTGAAGATGGATGCAAGTGGATGAAAATGTGAAAATGGCTAAGTAGAGGTGAGAAACAAAACTGCAAGAGTTCTCATGAAGCACAAATGATCTCCCAAAATGAGAAAAAAAAGAGGGTATTTATAGGATTTTTGGAAAATCCTAGGGAAATGGACGATTGAGATTGAACCAAAATCAAGATGTAGGGCTAAGGTGAGTTGAGAACTCACAAGCCCTCACATCTTGACATGTGGCATGTGAGATAGCCCTAAAAGGTGAAGTGGACATGAGGTGGAAGGAGAAGGACATGACATGGAGAGGGGTATAAAGTACCTTGGGATTGGACAAGATCTCCTCATAAAGGAGGTACTTGTCCCCATGTGGGTGAGAGGACATGTGAGGAATTAAAAATTCCTCAAATATTCTCATGGGGATGAGAGAAAGAATAAAGAATGAATAGAGGACATGTGGGGAGAAGTGAAGGAATTAAAAATTCCTTTTAGGTGCCTTGGGGGATTAAAAGGTGAATTAAAAATTCACATGGGGAAGGGGGATGCCTTGTCCAAAAGGAGAAAGCCTTTAATAAGGTTGACTCAAGGACATGTGCCATAAATAGGATGAGGATTAGGTTAGGCTAATCAAATGATTAAGGTTGTGCAAGTACCCAGTTAGATGGACTAATGACTGATTAGAGGCAAGTGGGAAATTATGGAGGATGTGACCTTAATGATGATTAAGGGTGTGTATATGCTAACCCTGGTTAATTAGAAGAAGATGAAGTAATTAAAATGGATTAAGGACCAACTTGCAAAAGTTGGAGGATGTGACCATGAGAGAGAAAAGATGAATTAAAAATGAATTTTAATTCAAAAGGGGAATATGACTAAATTAAATAAAAGGGCATATTTATTCAATTTAGGGGAGAAAGAGGGGAAATGTATTAAATTAAATACTTTATGACCTTTGTGCAAGATGCAAGGTATTAATTAAACAATTGGCTTAATTAATATTGACGGAGGGGATGAGCAACTGGATGAATAAGGAGACGCGTTTGATCATATGGAAGTGATCAAAATTGTACGTCTACACTAACTAATGCATAAAGGGGTCTTTTCAGCCAGACTGATTGGTATCGGCATGAACTCATAACGAAATCATTTTGTCTTACCGACTGGCTTGCAAGCAATTCTATCCGTAAGACTTATGTGCATCGGGGAAGGTTTAGCAAAGTGGCTATTGTTTCGTCAAACCAAGTTCAAGGATATTCAAAAGCTATTGGTGAGAAGTTATAGAGTTTGGCCAAGTTAAAACTTATGCCGATAGAGATTTGCATTGCCGGGAGAGGAACTTTTTGGTATAAGTTTCATCGAAGTATGAATATTATACCGATAGGTAGTTCGGGGTGAGTTTTTCCGAATAGGACTAATATGGAGGAGTGATTTCGGGAAAACATTTGGTGTTGGTATAAGTCTTCCCGAAGGTTCATTGTCTTGCCAAGAGTATTGTTCCATTGGTTGGGTTTATTTTTTCGGTGAGAAAACTTGGTGGACACGCCGAAATGAGAATTCATCGATGAAAGGTGATTTTGTCTTAACGATTGGAAAATACATTGAAGAGTGTATATCAATAAGACGCAAAGGCATCTACATAACATCTCCTCGACTTTGAAAGTCACAGCGAAGTGGGTGAAATGAAGATTGCATCGGCAAGAGTACAATTTTGTCTTGGTGACCCAATGTAAGTGAAGACTTTTGGTGAAACAGGATGAAGTCTGCGAGAGGTCTCCTTGATATCTGCAGGTTACAACAAAGAGCATAATGATAACGAATTTTGGTTGGTGTGAGAACATCAATGTCTGAGTGATTGGAAAATGTTTTGAAGAATACATATCAGTATGGCACCATGAAGTTTGTGTGACATCTCCCTGACTTGAAATTGTCACAGTGACATGAAAAATAAAAGCGTGAGTCATCAAGTTGGTTACAAGTGTCGGTATGACCATAGAATGTCTTGGTGAATGGTGAAATAAACGTTGAAAAGGGATTTCACCCTAGATTTGAAATTTTCTCATTGATAGGACACTTGATGCGATAGTGCCAGTTTAAAAGGAGGCATCATTCGTGCTTCATTAATGGCACGATGGGATAAAACAGTAATGACAGTATTGTTTTAATCAATTCCTCATTTCCAAATTGATTGCTGGTGAATTGGCATGTTGAACAGAGAACTGAGACATTTTTCAGTCTAGCTCAAGCAGAACACTGTAAGTAATTGCTTCTCTGTTATTCACATTTTGATTTTGTAAGCTTGAAAATGGAATCTTCTGGTTCTGGAAAGGGTAAGGGTAGAAAACTTGGTGAGAGTAGTCAGTCAAATGGAAAGAAACAAAAGATTGATACAGAGCATGAAGGCACTGAAAGGAGGTTGAACCAAGACCTCATTGATCAACTACCTAGTTCAGGACCTAAAGCTAGAAGGTTTGCACAACTTAGGGCAGAAGTTGATAAGCTAGATGATAAATGCAAGTTCATAGGTGATGTTTGGACTGTTGTAAGGGGGTATGAGCTTTTCAATTTCCACTACCATAGGAGGAATTGTTTTGAGCCACTCTATAATCCATGGAGGTTGAATGTAGGGAAATTGGTATGCCCTAATGTATTTGTTAATGCTGAATTGGTAAAATTGCTTGCTGGTCATTATGATCCAAAGTATAAAGCAATATGTGATCCTTCTAGAAAACCACAGATACATGTGTCAAAAGAAGCAATTGGTGAGGTTTTCAAATTGGAAGGGTTTTGCAACGAGGAAATCAATTGTGAAGAGTTGCAAAAGGAATTTTCTAGAATGGATACAAGTTACAAGGGTTGGAGGTTACCAATTCATAGGGTTAAAGAGGGTAACAAGCCAGAACCTCTGGAAGATAGTGAAGGGCCTCCTTATCATGTAGATTTGTTTGAACCCTATATGAAGTACACATATTTTTCAGTATGTCAGGTGTTGGGAATGGATGCTCCTGAATTCATGTCAATGGTGCCAATGGTTATCACAGCAGATATTCAATATCACAATTCCAGGACATTTGATTATGCTTCATATATTTCTAAGGAGCTTGATTCAGGATTGATGGCTATAAAAGGTGGAGCTTCTATTGTTCATCTCAGAAATTATTCTTTGTTGATGCATTTATTGTTATATTTTGGACAGGAGTTAGGGGTATGGCCTCCAGAGATGAGAATTTCTCAGATTGGTAAGGAGGGTGAAGCATTTCCTGTTTAGTTGTGGATTGCTATTCGGGACAGCAGGTTTGCTAGATCTAGTTTTATTCATTTTGAGGAGCATTTTGTAAAGACATTGTATAAATTGTATGATTATCCTTGTAACTATTCATTGACTAATGAGATCAAAAGATTCCTTCGACCTAAAGACTTCAATGGGCCAATTGACCATAATTGGGGAGACTGAAATTATTTGGAGGGAGCTATAGTAATCAAAGTATATGGATTTGAAGATGCACCTTTCATTCTATGAAGGATAGTTCCAAACAGGGTTGCATATTTGGAAATTGTTAGACAAATGGATTATTGTAGTGTGATGCATTTCAGTTCTTTTGGGAAGTAGGATTTTATGCCTAGTACTTTGTGTTTTGGTGATTTCACTGTGTTGGCTAAAGAGGGATATAACTCAATCCTTATAGATTATTGCAGTATAACATGAAAAGAGGACCAATCAGGAAATACTTTGACACTAAAGGATATATCAATTCAACCGAAGAGAGGATTAACTTTGGAGGGTATCAGCATGTACCCTATCCTTTTGATGATATGATCAGAAATCTGGATGAAGATGAAGCAGAAATGGTAGTTGAAAGGTATAACCAGGGGCTACAAGATATTGAGCTATTGTCTTCTGGAGATGAAGAAGCACCAAGAGCTAATGTGCCACAGGGTAGAACAAAAAAGGTATCCAGGATGAGGACTCAGTAGTATGTCTGCCCTATTAGAGAACAAAGTATTGAAAGTGGTGATGTTGATACAAGGCACATGAAGTATAGATCATTTATCTTTGATGATGAGTTTATACATTCCCCAGAGTTCAAGGCATTCTTGTACAAGCAGAAGGGGAAGGAAATAAGGGAGAATGTTGATGATGTTACTTCAGGAAATGAGGAACAATTGCTGGCTCAATTGAGAAGATGTGTGGATGATGAAATGACAAATATGACTCCTGAAGTGGGGAGGAAAATGTTGGAGAATGTTGGTGTTATGATCTTTCCTGGTTTATATTTGAACTCTTCATTGGTCTTTGATAGTTTCTTGAAGGGAAGTAATGCTACTCACAAGCTTGATAAGGAAAAGGTGACATAATTATATACAGGCTCCAAATATAATACTGATGAGTGATCAATGTTGATATGGGCTTTGTACCCACCCCACAGGAAATCAGTGGTACTTGATATAGAGAAGGCATTTGGCCATGTCTTGACTCTAAAGGCTAGAGAAGCTGATCTTGTAGCTACTGCAGATATTGGGGTAAATATTGCAAAGTTGAATAAAGCACAAATTCAGTTGTTGATAAGAGAAAGAGAAATGTATAAAGCAAATAATGAGAAATTCCTGAGAGAAAATGATAGACTCAAAGACTTGGTTGGTGTTTCAATGGGGACAACCAAAAGGATCACTCAAGGAGAAAGCTCTCAGGAAAAAGACCATTGGATGGGGTCAAGTGCTTATTCTTAGGGAAAGCATGATGCTATTGCTGCAATTGTCAAGAAGAGGCAAGATCATTTGACATCCTGGTTGAATAAATTGTGGGGAAAATACTCTCATACTCTTGCTGCATTGAAGGAGCACACAAGGATGGATAGACGAATCATGGAGAAATTTCATGAGTTGGCTCAAATTGATGAAGCTAGCAGTTCTGCACTTGAAGCTGCAAATCATATAATCAATCGCCATCAAAATTTCTATGATGAATTGCAAGGGGATGAACAGGGGTTAATTGCAGCTACTAACAAAACTATAATGATAATGGGGATTTGAAAGAGGCCACCAAATGGAAAAATGAATGTGAGTCAATGCTGAATGATATCATGAAGATAGCTTCTGCAGAGGATACAACATTGGAAGAAGTGAGTAAGCAAAATGAGGAAATGGTCAAGATGGAAGTTACGATCCAGAATGTTGTTGGAGATGCGGATACATATGAATGCCAGGATTATTTGGACTACCTCAATAAGACTCACTTATGGCTAAATAGAGCCTAGTTTTTCTCTATCTTTTGTTTTATAATATGTATTTTCTATTTCTGAAAGGATGCGTCCTTTCGTACTCTCAATGTATAAATGTCCATTTTGAAAACAATATGCGGACGATAGATAGAATAGGATAGAGAATAGAGAAGACGGTGGAACACCATGTTTCACAAGGCTGAGACTCTAATGTATGTTTTGAAGCCATGGAGATATCAATGAAAATCATCTGATTTGTTGGCGTATTCTGGTGTCAATTGTTGTGTTGTGCCTATTGAAAGAATTATTTGAGTTGTCTCTAAGCTTGATGTTGCTTGGTTATTTAGATCAACATAACAAGTTTATGTCTAGTTTATCAGTACATATTTTCCATATATGTGTGATTGGTTGATAGGCTCTTTCAAGGAAGGATTAAATCCTTTTGATTAATCACAATAATCAAGGAATTTCATTTAGATCAGTAAGAAGAACTTAATAATCACAACCTTGCATTTTTATACTGGTTATAAATAAAATATGCCAAACAACTTGAATGAATCCAAAAAGAAGTCAGTTGTTTAAGATTTCATTTGACTCCGTATATTATATAAGGCACTGGTCTCACCATTTCCATCATTTAGTTTTATTCATACTCTTTACATCTATTAACTGAGCATATTAGGGTTTAGTTTTGAATGCTGGTATACAATATATACCAAATTTGTTTCATTTTTTCCATTCCAATCTGCCATCGTGGACAAATCATGGCATGAAGAGAATATCAATAGTCAAGTCTGCTTCATTTGTTATAGGTACACCTACCTAGGTCTAGCAGCACCTAGAGAGTAAAAGGCTTAACTATGTCAAACCTTGTTCTATTACCCTAAAAAATTGTGGAAACTTAGTAGCCTTTTGTGGTTCAAACCTGCATTTTTGAGAGCTAACAAATTAGCGACTCTATTGGGGATAACAAAGAATCCGCACCTTAATCATAGAGTCAGAAGTCCTATAAATAGACTCCACTAGGAATACCAACTAACAATCTTTCTCTCACTTTCAAGAAAGTGAGTGGCGACTCTGATTAAACATTGCAATATGAATGGAAGAAGATCTCAATTTAGGGGAGGTCATTCTGGGGCTCCTCCTGGTAATATTAAGTGGGCACATAAAGATGGTAAGGTTGATCAGGGTAAAGGGAAAAGTGAGGACATGTGCTTCACAAACAAAGATAAATCATCGATACCTTTTGGTGAGAATTGTTTTGACACATGGAAAGATAATTGATTTGAAGAGCCTTATACCCTAGAAGATCAGAAAAATCCTTTTTACAAGCCACAAAAATAGGCTGAGTTTGAAGCTAGACTTGAGGCTGAACGACTCAGGATTCAATATGAATATGACCAAAAAATGGGAGGTAATCAGAATGGACCTGCTAATTAGGAAATTCATCAAGAGGATTATGAATCCTTAAGTTAAGAGGAAGTCAGGGCACAGTATGAATCTCAAAGAAAGGAAAGGGAAGAGCAAGAAAAATCCCAAATGATTCAAGCAATGAGGGAATTGAAACCGTAAAAAGCTCAGAACATTCCTCACACATCTGGTTTTCCTCCAAAATATGTACCACCCCATAGATAGGGTAATCATGGTGTTGGGTATTCTAAACCACCAAAGATTCCTCACCATCAAATAGGGAATCAATATAGACAGCCAAATCATCCACCTAATATTCCCACACAGCATACAAATAATTATCCACCTCTTGGTCAGCATCAGGTGCCACAGCAAAATATGCAATACAATAATCCTATGTACTAGTATCAGCACCCACCTAATCTTCCTCCTTATCAATATACAACCATGATCAGACAATTTGATCTAGCAGGGTTTCAATTATATCCATATCCCATGGACAATAGTTGAACAGGTTTAGTACCCAAGTTTACAGGAAGTAATTCTATCACAGCCGAGGAACATTTAAGGAATTTCAATGCCTTCATTCAAGATTTGGATGTACCTTATGAAGATTTTCATATGAGATTATTCATGATGTCCCTTATTGAAGAAGCTAGGGATTGGTTCAATAGCCTAGCAACGGCTTCTATTTATTCTCTCCAGATATTTTAGGATCAATTCCTTGAACAATTTGGGAATTTGAGTGCACCAGACACTACTCTCCATGAACTAATGCGAATTCAAAAAGGTCAGAATGATTCAGTCTTTGATTTTAATAGAAGATTCAATAAACTACATAATAGAATACCTCCAGGATCAAAGTTACCAGACTCTGTAGCATTAAGTGTTTACCTGAATGCATTTGACCCTAAAATAGGGTATGAGTTGAGAAACAGATTTCCAAGGGACTTAGCTGAAGCACAACAGATAACATTAACAATTAAGAATAACAGAAAGGTTGTTGGGATAATGAATAAGAGAGATAACCCTAGAGTTCCTCAACAAAACAATAATTTTCAATACAAGCAGGAGAATACATATAGGAATGAAAGGCCAAGGCCGAGGTTGTATGACATGCCCTACAACACAAACTGGAAGGATGGAAAACCTGTAATAGATAGGCCTAGAAGCAAAGAAACTCTTGATCCATTGAAGAAGAAGGGAACATATATGGTGAATAGTAATTATTTTTGTGAGGTTTGTGATAAACCACACTCCCCTGATTATTGTGTAGTAGCTTAGAGAATGCAGGAAGGAGTGTTAATGGAAGATGGTGGAGAAGATCATACAGTTTACTTAACTTCAAATGCTTCTCACCATGTTGAGGAGAAGTAGTCATCTTCGGAAGAGGGAGGTTATGAATATGATGTTGTAGAACAAAGGTACAATGTCCATATGGCTAAGAAGCATGTTTTTTTTTACTCTGAGGATGATTATGTAGAACCACCATCTATTGAGGTGCCTACTCACAATAATGTGAGGAGACTTACTAAGGAAGAGATAGAAAGACTGACCGTTGCTACAGTAGAAGAAGCCAAGAATAAGTATTGGTTGAGAAGTAGGATAGTAAATGAGAAGGAAGGTGTCCCTAGGGGTATCTTTATGAAAGATCAGAAAGTTGTACAAGGAGTTTCAAAGAAATTCGAAAACAAACAACGTGAGGAAAGCAAACAGAATCCTATCCAAAAGAATGCAGTAAAAGAGTTACATAGAGAAATTCAAAAAAATGATCAGTCAGGTAGAGGAGAAAAAGAAGCGAACAAAGGAGAAACATCAGAACAAAAGAAAGTAATTAAGGCAGAAGGTTCTTCTTTTTATTTTACTCAAGCCTTGTCTCAAGTAAAAATTTATGTCCCACTTTTAGAAATGATGAAAATTAAGGAGTACGGGGATAGTGCAGTGCAATTGATAACAAATGAAAGTGAAAAACATGTAAGTACTGAAAATAAAATGGTTGCTAAAAATAAGCAAGATAATGTAAACATCCCTGAAATCTACTTGAGTAATGTATTGACAAGTCCGCCACAGGTTGATCCTTTCTTTATCAGATTACTCATAAATAATAAATTATTGAGGAATTGTATGATAGATTCTAGTGCTGCCATGAATATTATGCCAGTAGGAGTGATGAAACAACTAGGTATGTGGGTGGATACACATAAAGGAAAATGTTATGCAATGGATAACTGACATGTTCCTGTGGTTGGTATAATGAAAGATGTAGAAGTCAAGTTAGCTGCTTATCCTCAAGTAGCTTACAATATTGATATAATAGTGATAGACACCCTTCTACAATTTGGTATGCTTTTATCAAGGCAATGGATGGTGGCTATTGGAGGAAATGTCCAGTTTGATCTATCTTATGCAACCATTCCTGTAAATGGCCAAAAAGTGAAATTGTACAAGGAGCCGAGAATGAATCAGCTCATTGATTTTGTGCCACAAGACCAAATCAATTGTTTTTGTGATGTTGATCGTGGGAGTTTCAATATACAACCAGCACAACCTGAATTTACTAATAGTGATCCTATTGAGAAGCATGCTGCAAGGAATCACAATGGTGTGTGGAAAATGTATTTTGATGGAGCCTGCAGCCAAGAAGGCAATGGAGTTGGGATGGTATTTGTTTCGTCTGAAGGTATTATGTTTAAGTATTCATTCTTGTTAACTTTTGAATGCACAAATAATGTGGCAGAGTACGAAGCTTTGTTAACTGGATTGAATATAGCGGTGAAGCATAAAATAAAGTTGCTGGTTGTTCTAGGAGATTCAAAGTTAGTTGTTTCACAAATTAAGATGAAGTATACAACAAAAAACAAAAGACTAAAGCAATATAGAAATGTTGTATGAGATACAATAGAATTGCTTGATGCTTCTTGATTGAGTGGGTAGATAGATCGAAGAATATAATGGCATATTTTCTAGCTAATGTAGCATTGAAGAGAGATGATGTTACATTTACAGGAGTGTCACAAATTGAATTCAAGACAAGGCCTTCTATGCTTGATAATGTATATAGCTGGCAAGTTTTTAATGATGACACTGATCTTTTAAAATTCCTTCACTGTATAGACCAATATGAAGCTCAAGAGATCAACTTCAATGCCTTTGTTGAAGAAGTTGATGGAAAAGAGATAGTCTTTGGAAAAGAGATCTTGCAGCTTAAAACAAATAAGATTCCTAAAGGCTTGGTGGCATTAGAGAGGGTATATGATGGAAGTGATCGGTCTTTAATGAAACAGACACCAGTTGGAAGGGATGATATTGAAGAAATTAATTTGGGAACTGAGATGGCACCAAAAAAGGTGTACATAGGTAAAATGATAAGTCCTGCAATTAGAAGAATGCTGATAGAATTGTTGAGAAAGTATAAACATGTGTTTGCTTGGTCTTATGAAGATCTGAAAGCATATAGAGAAGACCTGTTTTAGCATGAAATACTATTGAAGCCAAATACTAAACCATTTAGACAAAAGCAAAGGCCTATAAATCAAACTCTAGAACCTAAAATGCAAGAGGAATTGGCGAAGCTCAGAGATGGTGGAATTACTAAGCCAATTAGACATTCAACATGGGTGTCAAATCTGGTCCCTGTCAGAAAGAAAAATGGAGATATTAGATTATGTGTAGATTTTAGAAATCTAAACATAGCGTCCCTCAAAGATAATTATCCTTTGCCTAATATGGAGGCCATATTGCATAAGGTGATAAGCTGCAAATTGTTGTCCATGATGGACAGATTTTCAGGGTATAATCAGGTTAAAGTCAAGGATTCTAAGCAATACAAAACTGCATTCACAACTCCTTGGGGAACATATGTTTATCTGAGGATGCCATTTGGTCTTACTAATGCAGGGGCGACTTTTCAAAGAGCAATGGATGTGGCATTTGCTGATTTGATCAATATTTTCACGGTGGTGTATCAGGATGATCTCACTACTTACTCCAGGAAGGCTGAGGATCATGTTCATCATTTGGAAAAGGTGTTTATAAAAGCCCTTGAGTATGGTATTAGCTTAAACCCTAAGAAGTGTAGTTTTGCTGTCACATAGGGTAAGCTTTTGGGGCACATTGTTTCAAAGGAAGGGATTAGGATAGACCCTAAAAGGGTGGAGGCTATTGATAAAATCCCTGTCCCTAAAACTATTAAGGTGATACAATCATTCTTTGGACAGATAAATTTTATTAGGAGATTTGTCTCTAACTTTGCTGAGATTGTTAAACCCATAGCAAGAATGTTGATGAAAGGACAAAAGATAGAGTGGACTGCAGAAGTCTTGTAAGCTTTTGTATCTATAAAACGAGCCATCAAGGAGGCACCTATTCTCAAGTCACCTAACTTTTCAAAACCTTTCCAGATTTTTTCATTTGCCTCAATGCACACTGTTGTAGCTGTTATGCTACAAAAGAATGAAGACGGTCATGAGTAGCCAATATCTTTCTTCAGTAAGTCATTACAGGGTTCTGAACTAAAGTATGATATAATGGAGAAGCAAGCATTTGCACTGGTGAAAGTTGTAAAAGATTTGAAACCATACCTAGTTGGAGCAAAAGTAATTGCATATGTTCCTCATGCAGCAGTTAATGATATTCTGACACAGTCTGAAGTAACAGGTAAAATATGCAAATGGATTAACAAAATCTAGGAATTTGACTTGGAGATTCAAATTACTAAACTAGTCAAAGGTCAAGGTTTGGCTAAACTAATGGCAGAGGAAAATATTGAAGCAAATCAGATTTGTAGTGTAGAAGAGGAAGGTGTAATTACAAGCATTGAGCATACTCGATGGTATACAAATATCATGTATTATCTTAGATACATGAAGTGTCCAGAAGGAATGAATGATAATAAAAAAAGAACGTTGAAGTTGCAGGCGTCAAAATCTATTTTTGTGGATGGGGATTTATTTTGGAAAAACAGGGATGGTGTATTACTATTATGTCTAGATGAATTTCAATCTAAACGTGTTTTGAGTGAAATGCATGAAGGAGTGTGTGGAGGACATTACTCAACAAAGACAACAGTGCATAAAATTCTTAGGCCAGGGTATTATTGGCCTAAGATTTTTAATGACTCCTTTGCATATGTGAGAAAATGTGAAGCTTGCCAGAAGTTCTCTGGAAAGTTTAAATATCAGGGAGCTTTGCCATCATGACCTTTGCAGGCTGATGCCCCTTTTCATCAATGGGGGATTGATTTCATAGGAGAGATACAAGAAAGATCAAGTGGTGGACATAGGTGGATATTGGTGGCCACTAATTATTTCACCAAGTGGGTAGAGACCATCGCAACTAAACAAGCTACAAGTAAGGTGGTGACACAGTTCCTGATGGATAATATCATTCCTAGATTTGGTACACCAATAAGGTTGATTACTGACAATGGGATGTGTTTTAGATCAGATGAATTTAGAGGCTTTTGTAGCACATATGGTATTTCCATTTCTTATGCAGCCCCTTATCATCCACAAGCAAATGGACATCTGAAATCTAGCAATAAGAGTCTTCTGAAGATTATAAGAAGGATGTTAGGTAAGAATAAGAAGGCTTGGGATTCGAAATTAAGATTGGTTGTATGGGCTGATAGTATTATGGTGAAGAAGGCAATTGGGAAGTCCCCATTTGAGTTAGTATATGGAGCACAAGCCAGGATGCCTTTGCAGAACTTGTTACCAGTTTACAGGTTTGTTCTTCAGGAAGATTTGGATATTCTTGAACCCATGGAGGAAAGAATGGAGCAGCTAGCTAAATTGGATGAAATGAGGAGAGTGGCTCAAAATCAAAATATAAAGTTGCAGAAACAGATGAAATATTTATTTGACAAAAGGACAAAGGATAGGAAATTTAGAGAGAGTGATCTGGTGCTAATTTGGAATGCAAGGTGCCAAGAAAAGGGAAAACATGGGAAGTTTGAAGCCTTATGGTAGGGCCTTTTGTAGTGATTGGAAAGAAAGGTGAAGACTCATACTATTTGCAGAATATGGCTGGTGAGGATCAGGGATTGCCTGTACATGGGAAATTTTGGAAACATTTTTTCTCTTGAAGTAACACAGAGGATTAAGGGTTGCCAGTGCATGGACAACTCTTGATGATCCTCTTTGAAACTTTTTTCCATGCATAGTAGTTTAGGAAATAAAAGGAACGAGATTTGCAAGTACATGGACAATCCTGATTTTCCTTCTTTCGAAATAAATTCTTCCATGTATAGTAGTATAGGGTCTCATTCATTGCCATTGCCATTGGTTCCATTCTGATCACATGTTCTATCACTTTGAGTTTGGTCTGCTCACCCAGAAATCTGAATGCTTGTAATGATCTTACTATCATTCATCCCCAGACGGAGCCACTATTAGAACTGTAAAATTTTGAATTTTTTATAGTCTACTGCATCCAAGAGTTCTAGCATTGAGTCCTCATCATAAGCATAAAAGTCCCTCTGTGTATTTTCTTGCTTATTTTTTGTCATAAAATCCATTCAATCCATCAAGTCTTTCATTTTTCATTAAAAAACCTGAATCGGAAAGACATAGTAAAAGTCTCCCCGACAAGATTTTTCACTAATGTATGATTGTTGCAGACTATCGGTAGGATAATTTTCTTGTTTCAGTGACAAAAGGAGTTATTTCAGCAAAGGGGAGTCATTGTTAGAGCAAAGTCATAGTGAATACATTGTGTTTCGCCGACTGGTGCATGTGGGAGTATATCGGTGAAGCTAAAGGTGTTTGGGATAATGTTTCGGCGAACTACTTTTTCTTGCTGACAAGCATCTATAAAAAGTATATCGGCATATGTTGGGGCATCGGTGTAATGTCGGGGCAAAGACAATATGTCATACCGACTAACACATAAAGGGGTCTTTTCGGCTAGACTGATTGGTATCGGCATGAACTCATAACGAAATCATTTTGTCTTACCGAATAGCTTGCAAGCAATTATATCGGTAAGACTTATGTGCATCAGGGAAGGTTTTAGTGAAGTGGTTATTGTTTCACCGAACCAAGTTCAAGGATATACAAAAGCTATCGATGAGAAGTTATAGAGTCATGGCTGAGTTAAAACTTCTGTTGATAGAGATTTACATTGCAGGGAGAGGAACTTTTCGTTATAAGTTTCATGAAAGTATGAATATTATACCGACAGGTAGTTCGGAGTGAGTTTCTCCAAATAGGACTAATCTAGAGGAGTGATTTTGGTAAAACATTTGGTGTTGGTATAAGTCTTCCCAAAGGTTCATTGTCTTCCTGAGAGTATTGTTTCATTGGTTGGGTTTATTTTTTCAGTGAGAAAACTAGGTGGACACGCCGAAATGAGAATTCATCAGTGAAAGGGTGATTTTGTCTTAATGATTGGAAAATACATTAAAGAGTATATATCAGTAAGATGCAAAGGTATCTACATAACATCTCCCTGACTTTGAAAGTCACAGCGAAGTGGGTGAAATGAAGATTGCATCAGCAAGAGTACAATTTTGTCTTGGTGACCCAATGTAAGTGAAGACTTTCAGTGAAACAGGATGAAGTCTATGATAGGTCTCCCTGATATCTGTAGGTTACAGCGAAGAGCATAATGATAAGGAATTTTGGTTGGTGTGAGAACATCAATGTCTCAGTGATTGGAAAATGTTTTGAAGAATACATATCAGTATGGCACCATGAAGTTTGTGTGACATCTCCCCGACTTGAAATTGTAACAGTGACATGAAAAATAGAAGCGTGAGTCATCAAGTTGGTTACAGGTGTCAGTATGACCATAGAATGTCTTGGAAAATGGTGAAATAAATGTTGAAAAGGGATTTCACCCTAGATTTGAAATTTTCTAAACAGTAGGACACTTGATGTGACAGTGCCAGTTTAAAAGGAGGCGTCATTCATGCTTCATTAATGGCACGATGGGATAAAACAGTAATGACAGTAGTGTTTTAATCAATTCCTCATTTCCAAATTGATTACTAGTGAATTGGCATGCTGAATAGAGAACCGGGACATTTTTCAGTCTAGCTCAAGCAGAACACTGTAAGTAATTGCTTCTCTATTATTCACATTTTGATTCTATAAGCTTGAAAATGGAATTTTCTGGTTCTAGAAAGGGTAAGGGTAGAAAACTTGGTGAGATTAGTCAGTCAAAGGGAAAGAAACAAAATACTGATACAAAGCATGAAGGCACTAAAAGGAGGTTGAACCAAGACCTCATTGATCAACTACCTGGTTCAGGGCCTAAAGCTAGAAGGTCAGCACAACTTAGGGTAGAAGTTGATAAGCTAGATGATAAATGCAAGTTTATAGGTGATGTCTAGATTGCTGTAAGGGGGTATGAGCTTTTCAATTTCCACTACCATAGGAGGAATTATTTTGAGCTAGTCTATAATCCATGGAGGTTGAATGTAGGGAAATTGGTATGCCCTAATGTATTCATTAATGCTGAATTGGTAAAATTGCTTGCTAATGATCCAAAGTATAAAGCAATATGTGATCCTTCTGGAAAACCACAGATACTTGTGTCAAAAGAAGCAATTGGTGAGGTTTTCAAATTGGAAGGGTTTTGCAATGAGGAAATCAATTGTGAAGAGTTGCAAAAGGAATTTTCCAGAATAGATACAAGTTACAAGGGTTGGAGGTTACCAATTCATAGGGTTAAACAGGGTAACAAGCCAAAACCTCTGGAAGATAGTGAAGGGCTTCCTTATCTGTGTGATTGGTTGATAGGCTCTTTCAAGGAAGGATTAAATCCTTTTGATTAATCACAGTAATCAAGGAATTTCATTTAGATAAGTAAGAAGAACTTAATAATCACAACCTTGCATTTTTATACTAGTTATAAATAAAATATGCCAAACAATTTGAATGAATCTAGAAAGAAGTCAGTTGTTTAAGATTTCATTTGATTCTGTATATTATATAAGGCACTGGTCTCATCGTTTCCATCATTTAGTTTTATTCATACTTTTTACATCTGTTAACTGAGCATATTAGGGTTTAGTTTTGAATGTTGGTATACAATATATACCAAATTTGTTTTATTTTTTCCATTCCAATCTACCATCATGGAAAAATCATGGCATGAAGATAATATCAATAGTCAAGTCTGCTTCATTTGTTATAGGTACACCCGCCTAGGTCTAGCAGCACCTGGAGAGTAGAAGGCTCAACTGTGTCAAACCTTGTTTTGTTACCCTAAAACATTGTGGAAACTTGGTAGCCTTTCATGGTTCAAACCTACATTTTTGAGAGCTAACCGAAGCAAAGTAATCATCTCCTTCTGTTGGCTAGAAGAATGCATGCTTAATGTTTTGATACATGATATCAGCTCTCTCATCTACTCTCATGGTTGAATACTGAAATCTAGTATGGCGGGCCTCCAGAGTTCCAGTCATCTTTCTTCCTCTTCCACCAAATGCTCACTCGATCCACACGTCTACCAACCTAATTGACTTTTTTTTTGAAAGCTAAAGTTTCTCTTGAGTCACCAATGTTTCTCTATTTTACTTTTCAAACTCTTTCATTGCTATAGATCATCTCTGGGATTTAATCATCTGTACCACATGTGGTTGATGTGCTTTCCATGCAGGAGCACCTTGGGATCCTCATGCCTCTTGGAGGCATTGCTTGATTTCTTTGTTTTTTGTCAAGAAGTATGAGATTTAATAGGGTTCCAAGAACCATCTTTCATGTCTTGTAACAAGTTTTAGTTTTGGAGTCAAGTCTTGTTGTAAAAATAAGGTCTCCTTCCTCACCATGTAAGCTTGATTCATCTAGGAAAACTAAAGAATTATAATGCCTTGATGTATCCAAGTCCTTGAGGGGAGTTTCCTTGACTTGTGTAGTTTTTTTGGTGTCTTCTATGCTTTTGAATACACCTTTGGGCCCTCATTTCAATCGAGCTTTTGTGAAGTTGTAGTCAATTGCCTGAACTAGGCAATTAGGGGTCTAATTGAAAAAATAATTAGTTTCCAACATCCACCTAATTCAAATGTCATTTGGAGGACATTGGGAAGGGTGGTTGGAATTTAAATAATCCTCTCATGGTTGAGGCGTGGCTTTTGAATCATTTTTTTTAAGTTTTAATGAAATAAGTGGTTTTATGGAAATTTTCCTATGTAATTTGTTGCTAAAATGCATGGTATAACCTTTGTACAATCTATACAGGATGAAACATGTTATGGTTGGAAAGAGGAGTGTTTTATCTTTCATTTTAAGGTGATTTCGTGAATTTTCATTGAGTATACATGGAGATATCTTTGTTTTAGTGGTAGTAGTTCAAGAAACCCTCAAAACTAGGGTTTGGCCTAAAAATGCTTCTATCTTCCACTCCCACAGTGTATAGTTGCTGATTTTTTGTGGGATGGAAGGTATTTATGTATATTTTCATATTTTCAAGGTTTTGTAGAATTGAAAAAAATTTGGGAAAAGTTACAAATTGATCTAGGCCTGGCATCTTCATGTGACAGGCCTAGCTTATAGAGCAAAAATCAAAGTTTTGCTTGTTTTGAGAGATTTTTTGTTCAAGGTGCAACTTAGGAATGATTGAAATGGTTCTAATTAGTTTTTAGGAATTTGAAACAAGGCTTTGGGGAGAAGGGGTGAGCCTAGATAACTAAAAACAAATCAAGTGCACTCAATTAGGCCTCTTGAGGACAATGTTAGTTTGGTTCATGGTTGATTTTCCAACCACTATCAAGAAGTAAGATTTTGTGGCCTTGTAGGCATAATATACTTGCCTAAAAATAGTATTTTACATCAGATATAGGTTTGTGAGTGAGAATTAATTGGACTGTCCTACTGGGAAGTGCTACAAGCAATTGGGGGTAAAGAGGCCTACTAGTTGAGAAATGAACGAGTTCATGGGGTTTCCTAAGTGCTAAACATGGATATGGTGTTTTGATTGTGGTCTATTAGAGCATGTTTCAAGTGATTATAAGTCCTTCAAAGGTCTAAGATTCAAGGACCCCTGGTGAGATTAGTTTTCCTTATAAAAGGACAGTGATTTGATGGTGTGTTGATAAGACTATTTGAGAGAAGCATTCATAAAAGAACCTCTACCATCTGAGATTTGTGTACTTCCCTACTTACTTTGCATCAGCTTTGAATCCTTGCATCTAAATTAAATTTACTCAGAATAAATACTCTCTCAAGGTTAAAAATCATACATTGACCTTCTTTCCCATCTTAATGTTTGGACCACATCCATTACCTCCACATAAAAGTTGACATCCTTGGTCTTCTTGGTTCCCATGCCTTCATATGGTTATGCAAATGAAAATGAAGCAAAGTAATCACCTCCTTCTCCACTAGCTAGAAGAATGCATGCTTAATGTTTTGATACATGATATCAACTCTCTCTTCTTCTTTCATGGTTGAATATTGAAATCCAGTATGGTGGGCCTCTAGAGTTCTAGTCATCTTTCTTCCTCTTCCACCAAATGTTGGCCTAATCCACACATCTACCAACCGAATTGGCTTTTTTTTTTTAAAGTTGAAGTTTCTCCTAAGTCACCAATGTAGCTCTCTCTACCTTTTCAAACTCTTTCATTGCTACAAATTGTCTTTGGTATTTAATCATCTATACCACATGGCTGATGTGCTTTGAATCATCAATAATAGTCTTCAAAATTGGCTGCTAGTACAAGTTCATTTTGCTTTCATAATACTTTATAACCATGGAGTTGAGCCATTCCTTGATGCCATCAAGTGAAGATTGAGGAATGGCATCAATGCAGAGTACATCTCGCTTGAAGTCTTTGAAAGTAATAGCCATATCAAATTCCTTTTTCCCAAGTCCTACTCTCTCAAGGTTAACAATTTCAATCTCACTAATAGTGATTACTACTAAGAAAGGTAATTCCACCAACTCTACCAAATAATTTACCATAAGAATAATAAAAGCAGAGGCTTTGAAAGGAACTCCATGAAAACCAAGCTCTCTAAATGGTACATATCAAAGTCTAGTTCAAAATATTTTAGATGAGGCTGCTCCCATAGCTCTCTTACTCTCTTGACAAATCCTTGAAACTCTATATTGATTTTATTTTTCCTGTCCCTCTCTTGTTGTTCTTCCTCAATTTTATCAAGATCATACATTGACCTTCTTGACCCTCCTAAATTTTTGACCACATCCATTACCTCCACATAAAACTAGGCATCCTTGGTCTTCTTGGTTCCCATCCCTTGATATTCTTATGCAAATGAAAATGAAGCAAAGTAATCATCTCCTTCTCTGTTGGTTGGAATAATGCATGCTTAATGTTTTGATACATGATATCAAATCTCTCTTCTACTCTCATGGTTCAATACCAAAATCTAGTATGGTGGGCCTCTAGATTCCAATCATCTTTCTCCCTCTTCCACCAAATTTTAGCCCTAGCTAGACGTTTTCCAACCTAATTGACTTTGTTTTTGAAAGTTGAATGGTGTAGGAGCACCCACACCTCACCCTCAATTTGTGATTGTTTGATGGTAAATTGGGAGGGAAATTGGTAAATGTTAGTATGTTGAGGTCTTTTTGTCTTGAATAATGTCTAATAGACCAATCTTTTATGTACTTTGGGAATTAGTAGGTTAGGGTGGACAAATGTGCAAAAGCACTCTTGAATTAAATAATTGTTGATATTGCCATAAAGGAAAATTATGTAAAAAGTAGGTGGGAGTGCAAAGAAAGAGTCTAAAATTCATGTTATAAGGGTGTTTAAGTGGTCCTATGGCTTTAGAATATTAAATTTGCATGATAAAGCTTAGTAAGCAAAACCATTCTTAAATAATAAATACTAGTATTTGTAGGCTTAATAAGGGTTTGGTGGTTCAAAGGTAGTTATGGTAGTTGAAGGGAGATGATTATCATTTGAAATGTATTAAAAAAATCATTCAAGCTTGAATGGGGGTTCAATCAATAGTTTTTGTGAAGATTGGTGCTCTTCACAACACCTAAAACTATGGAATTTCAACATTTTTCTGAGTTTTCAGTTTCTTTTCTCTGTGTATGGCCTAGTACAGGCCTCTTACGAAAATAAATTCATGAAAAATTGTGGTGGTAGGTATTAACCTATATTTCAATCTATTTTGATACACCTTTGGTTGTTTTAGTGAAAGGAAAATCCATCTTTTTTTATTCAGCCTGTACAGACCAACAGGGTCTGAGTTTACTTTAATTTTTGTGATGGAGCCCTTGTACTGTGGTGAATTGTGACTCAAAGGAAAGGTTTACAATGTGTTGTTTTCAAGTTTCCTTAACTCTTTTAATAATGGTAAGGAATTTATAGGGCTGGTGTTGTTGTTTTAGGTTCACAATGTGAGATTTCATTGCTACAGATCATCTCTAGGATTTAATCATTTGTACCACATGGATGATGTGCTTTGAATCCTTGCATATAAAGGAAATTTCATCAACATAAATAATGCTACTCTTTGAAAGTTAACAGTCTCAATCTCATTAATAGTACATTTACAACCATATTCAATGATTTTCCTTCAAAAGGCTACAAATTCAATTATTGACTTAAATAGCCTTCAAGATGCTTTAAATAGCCTTTACAAATGATTCTACATATTTCCAATCATGCCCAACTGTTATTTTTGTAACTAAAATGACTTATTACATTATAAATCAATTGTGGATGTGTTATTACCTTATTCAATTGACAAAAATCATAACACAAAACTAACTTAAAATATTTCTGTGTACCAAATTTTCTTAATAACCTTGGTGCCCCTACACCAGATTTCATTATTTCAGTAAATGTCTTTACAAGTAAATCTAATTACAATTCCTTAGGTACTTTGTTCTCATAGATATTTTACAATGTAACTCATACATTTGAAATTGTCTTATAATTTCTACATCATAGGTTCTCATTTAGAGGTTAACTTCAGATGAGAAACTTGAGATTCCCTCACAAAGCTTCACACACTCTTTTATAATGGCTTGAAATAAAAATTGATATTTTTCAAGATCATTAAAATAAGGATGTTGCATTAATTTTTTGGCTAAGATTCTCTTTGATGGCTCCAAAATCAACATATTCTACAAGGAGAGACCAATCAATTTTTACTAGTTTAGTTATAGATAGGAAAAGTAAAAGAATAAAAAGAAACAACTCATGTCCAAAATGGAAATGAAATGAAAATAGATGGAAGGAACTTACAGATAGGCATGGCAGTCTCTAAACTTAGTCACTCATGCTCATACATCTTCACTGTAAGTTCCAAGATACCTATTGCACACAACAACTCTCATGAATCTAGAATATCTTGAAATTCGAGATGCTCCTATAATGTCTACATCATAGGTGTTCACGATAAGGTTAAATTCAAATGAATAACTTGAAATTCCCTCACCAATCTTCACACACACTTTTGTAATGGCTGAAAATCATAATTGATATTTGGCTTCATAATCAAAATAGGGATGTTGCATTGCTTTTATTCCTAAGATTCTCTTGGATGGCTCATAAATTTGCATTTTCTGCAAGGGGACACCATTCAATGTTTACCCGATTACTTACAGATACGGAAAGTAAAATAAGACATGAAAGCATTGGTCTCAAAAAAATTAACATGGATACAAGTATAAATTAATAAGAAACATTGTGCATATACTTAAAAATTAATCCAATGAATCATCTAGATTTTCTCTACTCTTTATTGTGTCAAGTATTGCCTCATGGTCAGACTCACAAACCTTCCACAAGGTCTTGTTCAAAGATCTAGACCCATATTTTCTCAAACAAACATTGGATGCCACAAAAAGGTTCGAGTAATGAAGAATCTTATGATGCGTGTCAAAGTCCTCAAACAACCAATGTTTAACACTCTTATGTGGGTACCTTCTAAGCCACATTCCAGTAACAACAACTAAGCCTGTAGGGTATTCGATATTTTCTCCATCTATAACTGAGGCTTCCACTTTCTTTTTGGCCTCAACACAATGACACAAGTAATAGTTCATTCCCTCTTCATTTTCTTCATTTGTAATAACTACATAAACATGCCTTGCATTGATATGTGCATAAAATCACTTGAAATTATTCAACATTACAAATACAGTACAAAGTAAGATAACAACAATATGGAATTTGAAAAACTAAGCAAGTAGATATATTACTTGGTTGAACTAGATCTAATACGTGGTCAAAGTCAACTGAGGATTCCATCTGTGTTAGTTCCAATATCATTGGAGGGCGATATGTGTGAAGTGGGGTAAGATAAATTTTCAACCATTTGTCAACCCACTCCCCTGACTCATAATCATTCTAGGCTTGCATTGTACATGAAGAACAAAATCATGCCATCTTACATGTATCAATACTCCATGAGCCTACATTTGAGATAAGGAAAGAGTGTAGATCACTTGACCCTATTAGTGTACAACAACCCTCATATGGTGCAATGTTAGTATCATCCATCAAGAAAAGAAATCTAGGAACTAAAGACATACCTTCATTACCTAGACCCATCGAAGCATTACACCACTCAATGATTGCACTTGCATTTGTCAACTTTGTACTGTCTTTATACTTTAACTCTTCTTGTGCTAATGCTCTTTTCATGCATGCTCCGGCACCATCATGCCCCCCTTTCCATGCCTAGCCTCACAAAAGTTCCACATATGTTGAACACTTATAGTGAGATTCATCCTGCACAAATAGTAGAACATGCGTGCATTCTTGAACTGTGCTGCATAGTTATCCAACCATATTATATGCCAACTATATGCTATGCCCCTCTAAGCCAAATCACTATAGAAAATCTAGAAGCAACTTTGCACGAACTCTGGAGAATGTGTGCGATCATCACTAATATAAAAGTGATACTCCCTCAATACCTTCCTTTGGTCCTTTGTACTATCAGCTGCATGAATGAATGTTGTGTGCACAAATATCAAAACCTATGTGGAGTTGTAATACTGTGACTACACCTCACACTTTGGTTGTAGAATGTAGTTCTCTACAAATTTAACCATTGATACTATGTTTCCAATTGGAAATGTGTCCTTGCATAGCTTGAATTGTGTGTCCAACCATCGGGCTCTATGGGTATGCCTTGCATACTCATACACTAGATTCTCATGAAACATGGACATAAACTGATACACTGGAATCTTCTTATTAGTGTGTGAAATATTGGATCAATTTAAATGAAATCAAACACATATTAATAAGACATTAAATCAAAGAAGCTGAAAAAAAGAAACAGAATATGAAAACTGTAACAACAGCTTCCTGAAACCGTCTTATCTTCCTCTATCTTCAATGTTTTGTTGCTTTCCAGATAGCTCTCAGATCAGCAGACCAAGTTCAACAAAATGACAGCTAAAGAATGAGATTTAAAATGTAAACTATGCTAAATGCAAAAGCTATGCTAAGATGAGAAGATTGTTGTGATGCTGAAAATGATATGATTGCAATAAGCAAGATGAAAATATGCACAACGTGTGTGTATAAGTTGTATGTAAGTAACAAAAGCTTGGATTTGCACTGGCTTTTATAGATTTTTTGAATGGATTTTATTGGCTGAATCGATCGACGGCCCGGATTAAGCTTGTTCAAATGGACGGCGGGAGATTTTCAAAAGTGGAGAAGAGGATGGAAGGTTTCCCTTTTCTTCATTTTTTTGCCATTGAGTTTCGAAGGGAAATTTCCATTTCGAAAAGCGAGTTAAAATTTGGAAAGGTGAGTTAAAAATGAATTAGAATTAAATAAATTAAATTTATTTAATTTAGGAGTGAAGATGGAAATGGAAACCCACATAATTAAATAACTCATATTTAATTATGTTTAAAAAAAATGAAATTAGGGTGAGATGGAAAATATTAAATAAAAATATTTAATATTTTAAAATTCGAATATGGGATGGAGAATATTCCATTATTTAAATATTCAAAAAAAATTAAACTTTAGAACCAAATGATAATTAAATATAAATAAATTATACAAATTTATTTAATTTAATTAAGCAATTAGAAATGTTAGTAATTAAATAGAATTATTTATTTAATTTAAGGTAGAAGAAAATTTAGAGAATGACGATATAAAATAAATAATTAAATTTATTTATATGTAGATGACGATAGGAATTAATTAAATAAATCATATTTAGTGAATTAGCAAATATCATGCCATTTTTAGGCATTATACAATTGTGGGAGGAACTTACCTTTGAGTTTTTCCTTCATTCTCTCCCAAGAAGTGATCTAGGTCTTCCCCTTTTTCTGCCTTTCTTCTTGCACAAAGTTTCATCACAACAAATCATGTCCTTTCAACTTGGTCTTTTCCTTCTTCACCTTGTGTTCCAATGACACTTTCAAATTTTGCAAAATTCTAATGTGCTCATGTTAAAACCCTAAGAAAGAAATATCGGTTACATCTATGTAGGGTTCTTATATGAGGTTTAGGGTTTTGTCTCATTTTAATTTTGCTTGGTTTTCTATTATGTCGTTTATTGGTATTGTCTGTTATTAGTCACCAAGAGTCTTCTCATGCATGAAAAATATCATGTGACTGACCTTTCAATTTTCTAGCTTTGAATTTCCTAACTTCTA
>VDFB02041611.1:0-65269 GCA_007258455.2 Sequoia sempervirens
TTTCATGCATATGTGTGTTCCTTTGTACTCATGTTGGTTTTCCATGGGATCTTGGATCCTGGGGGCTTGCGTGCTCCCCCTAGATCCTTAGTCATCCTATATCTTCAACATCTAGACCATCAGATTCCTCTTGATAAATATGTTGATTGTGGCACTTTAATATTTGCAATTCAAGTATCTAAAGTTAGCCATCAGGATTTAATTTTCAATAAATTGAATAAATTCCTATAAATACCTAGTTATTGCATCATTTGAACACTAAGTGAAATTTATTGGAGAAAATATTGTCAAGAGAAAGTCAAGAACAAAATTTCAGATCTTTATTGTAGTAACTCAAGATCCTAACATCATGTCAAATCCTATGTGATTTTATGTGTGTTCATGTTATCATTGTTTTGTGAAGGATAACACCTTTTTAGGTCTCTAAGAAGTCCAAGCATTCAAGAAAATCAACAAGCAAGGTCTAAGTCCTTGAGGTGATGTGCATGAATTTAGTCCTTCAAGGAGGCCATTGAAGGGTGGTGAGCTGTAGCACTTTGTGATTTCATTGAATTCCTTCTTATCCTTTATCATTCTATCATTGACATTACCATTGTGGAAGTGGAAACACTTACACATGGTTTGACTAAGGCAAACCCCTAAATAGCCCAACATTTCCTCTCTTTGTGAATGTATAGATCTTAGGTTTGAAGAGGATTGAAAGGAGTTTGAAGATAAATTATTCCTTTTTTCCTCTGAAGCCCTACATCTTGTCAACTCACAGAAACTCACCTATAGACTTATCTAACAATGATCCAATAGATTTGTAGGTGGGAATATGAAGCTCAGAACTGATATTAGAGGACTACTAAAATGGATTTAGAAAAGGCCTACAAGGACACTCACACCCTAGGGGCATGAGTGTCCTCCATTTTCAGCCCTAGATTTGAACCACAAGTGCACAATTTCTTGCTCTGTCCTACTCAATTGTCTGACTTTTCCTATGACTTTATGTGTTTTCTATATTTGCATCGTAATAGTAAATTGCACTATTACCCTAGTTAGGTCATTGCATTTCATTCCTAAACCCATCATAGATTTGTTCAAGGGTTGGTTGAATCACCTTTCAGGTTGTAAGCCAATCACATACCTTATCAAATCTGCCAAACCCCCACCACCATTCAAATCTTTAATGAGACAAATTTTGAAAAAGTGCCTAAACCCTAGGGTCAAATCTTGGGTTTCACTTTTTTCTATGTTTCAATAGGCTTTTGGAGAGTAGGTTTTTTTTATCCCAGAAGGGTTTTCCCCATGTACATCTTGTGTTGTTTGTATTTATCTGCTATGAGATTTTTTTATATTTCCTATGATGTGCATCTTCTTTATAGTAATTGTTTAAAGGTTAAAAATTTATTTTTTCTCTCCTCACTACATTGGTGTAGAAAGTTTTTCCACACACCTTGCTTCCTTTCAAGCCCAACAAAATCAAAGATCATATGAAACCAACCAACATACATAACAATAATGAGACCAACCTCTCCAAAAAAACCAAAGGATAAGAACAACAATTTTATTAATTTGCTTAGAGAAAAATATCCAATGTGCATACTAGTAGCAACAACAATAATAGTAGGAGGAGAACCACTAATCTCAAGCCTCTTCTCATTAAAAACCTCTATTTTCCATTGTATCAACCAACCATTTCTACCATAAAGAACCTTGTGGGAGTGAAAACCCCACACTAAGTCCTGAGAAACTATAAAAGAACCATCATACAAAAACTTCTTGGAATTCATCACTTTTTTATGAATTTACATGGAAAATTTTCTTGCAACAATAGACAACATGATTTAATTTTATAAATAAATAAAAATATTTATCTTTTGAAGGTATCATTAGTTTTAGCATTCCCTAAGAATTGGAGAGTTTTAAAGGAAGATAAGCCATAACTTGTTTTAAAAAAATGAAATAGGTGAATGATAGTGAATATAACCAAAAAAATAGTTAATTGAATGAAGCAATGGTTGCTAATATCAAAATGTGAAGCGAACTAAAATAAATTCCAAATAAGTAATACCAAAGTGACACTTAGAGAGTAAATGGACAAAAAATTCAATGTTACCACACATTAAACATGATTTAAATTGAAAATAACAAAGTTGGCACCAACAACAAGCTTATTAAATAGTAAAAACTATTTAAAAAAAAATATTATTAGGTTCCACATAACTAGAATAAGTCCTTTAATGATATCAAGTTTCCACAATCCATCTTCTTATTTGAGCATTATTTATGGATTTGATTGTGTCATTATTATTTTCAAATGTTTTGAATCACACTTTGTGATGCATCATCAAAATGAAAGAGAGTTGAAGGAGAAGCAAATATTAAATCATATAAAGATTTTGGACCACATACCCCTTGTGAATGCTTGGTCTAGACCTACTCCAACATGATCAAACGATCAAACATTAGTCAATAAACAAGTCTATAACAAACATTCCCAATGAAATTCATTCAAACTTAATGAACAAGAAAACAAAGTAAAATATCCAATGAAAACTAATGAAATCTTATTCAAAATTTCTCAAACCAGCATCCCATGGGGGAATTGGTGCTTCTTTGATGTGGAAAGAATGCCTTTCCCAATTCCTTGACAAACTTGATGATCATTGTGTGCTTCTTGATTCAAAATGTTGATAACCTTGCTAAGATTGATGAAATCTATGAAAAATTGGATGAAAATATGGATGAACTTGCTCAAATCTATAAATAGTAGCCTTGCATAAAGTTGTGGGTCCAAAATCAATAGAGAAGTCCTCTATTTATAGGAAAGAAGGATGGAGAAATGAGAAATAGGAAGAATGTGGGATTAAACTTGAACCAATGGCATTGTGCCACTTGTCAACATGCTAATGAAGGAGAGCGGAGAACATTTTGAACAATGTGCATGTTAAATGCATGTAGGTGGAATTTGAAATTCAAAAGATGGCTTGTGGAAGAAGAATTGTAAGATGAGTTAATGCCAAGTTGGCTCAAGAAAAAGGACATGTAAGAGCCTTAAATGCCATATTGGAGGGAAAAAGTCCTTTGGGAGGGAAATTTCAAATTGGTGGAATATTCCAAGAATATGCCACATTTGAATGGAAATAGAGGAATTAATAAATCAAATAAAATGATTTACATGTGCAAGTTGCAAAAGCTAGAGGAATGGATGATTAGTGTTAGGAGTTAATTAGGATTTAATTAACTTAGATGGAATTAGTTGATATGACATTTGATTTAGATAATTAGATTTATTTAAATCACATGAGAGGATAGTTGGGAGGTTAATGATTTAGTTGAATAAATTTGATTTATTCAATTAAATGAAGGACATTAGATTTAATCAAATAAAGTTGATTTATTTAATTAAGAGAGATGACTTTAGGATTTAATTAAACAAAATGATTTATTTAATTAAAGGAGGAATATTAGGATTTAATTAAAATAAGTGATTTATTTAATTAAAAGAGGAATCTTGATAATTAATTAAATAAATTATTATTCAATTAATTAGATTGGTGATTAGAAAGAATTGGTGCCAGTGAATGGGTTCGAGTGGGGCTCGATGGAGGTTCATTTGAACGTTTACATTTTACCCCTCTTTGAAACAAAATGTCGTCTGCGCATTGGTTAAAGAATAAACTACCGAGATCAAAATTTAAAAAAGATTTTTTTTGAATGCTACTGATGCCTGCTAAGAAGAATTAATGCCGAATAACGCCCCTCCTTCGAGAGAGATCGAGCGAAAAGAAATTTGGATTTTTGGTGGATTTCTCAAAAAGGATAAACTAGCAGCCGGGTCCAGAAAGGTTCTAGGATGCTGAAAATATGCCAAAACACAAAAAAAGGATGGGGACGGGAAATGGGCCTCGGTTGGGAAAAAATGGTGCTGGGGGCACAAAACCCTAGTTTAATGACTAAAAAGGGGCAAAAACCCTAATTTTCATTCTTAAATAGCCTTGGAGGGGTCACTTTCCATTCATTTTTGCATTCACACCTTGAGATTTCTAGCTTTTTGAGCTTTGACCCTACTACAGAATGGCACAAAGAGTGCTTCCCCGACACATTTTTGAGCAAGTTTGCATGCACCAAAGACCTCCGGGTGCAGGACCACTGGTATGTGACCCTAAACCAACTTTGAGTTTTGATTTTTAAGCACATTTATTACGTTTTGAAAGGTCAAAGTCTCCAACGTCGCTATATAGCGACGCTGAAAGTGAAAAATCAACGACGTTAAGACTCAAATAGCGTCGCTATCATGAATTATGATGTTGTGTCACAATTTGACCTTAGGGATCCAAACTCCAAATGGCAATGCCATTGTGAATGGTGACGTCGCGATCTAGTTTAAGTTTAGGGTTTTCAGGTAAAGTGGCTCGCTAGTGTAAATAGCGACGTCGTGGCTTGGTTTGCATTTTTAAAGGTTCCAACATCACTATTTGTAGTTTTCAAATGGTGATGCATTTAGAAATAGTGATACATTCGTTGTTCTGGTGTTGAAAACTCCAAACGGGGTCAAGTCATTTTATAAAAAAATTGACATTATGGGTTCATAGGTGCAGGACACAGAGCCTGTGCATTCACGTGAGCATCGACCTTTGGTGTTGAGCAGATTGAGTGGTTTGCACGAGTTACGACAGGAGCACTTGGGGGAGATCATCCTTGGGTACATTGTTTATGCACCCGTCGTCTGGACCCACCTAGCGATGATGACTGTGTTGGCCGAGAGGTGGCACAACGAGACCTTGTCCTTTCACCTTCCCACTAGCAAGGCGACTATTACATTAAAGGACATCTGGCGCATCCTGTGGTTGTTGATTCACAATGATCAAGTTATCTATGACACTGATGTTGCTAGTGACGCATGCTTTGAGGTCTTGGAGGTTGAGGAACTTACACTGTTTGAGGACCAGCTTGATTTGGATTACTACAAAGGTCGGGTGTTGATTTCCAGGCTGATCATTGTGGCCATTATATGTGGGCTAGTGGCTCTAGATCGATGAGGTAGATACTTCAGCTTGGGATGGGGCTTGGCCTGGGAGATGATACTACACAGGAGGACCTTGTTTGCTTGGGGACCAGTGATGTTGGCCTCATTATACCATGATTTGCATGAGTTTTCCTACTACTACAGTTGAGCGATTGGTACCGACATTACATTGTTACACATCTAGGCCTAGGAGCATATTGTCATGCTCCAACTAATGGCCACTATGGTCGATGTAGAGCCCGATGATCCAACAGTTTGGAGATACAAGGGTGTTATTACCATGAGGCACACATGACAGCTAGGTCTACCCCACTGGCATTGAGTGATAGACAAGATGAAAGTATTTACCTAGGGGCCTTGGTTATAGATGTCTACTTGGTATGATGATGTGCATTAGTTGTTCTATTCCTTAGAGGATCATCTGATGTAGGGGCGCGAGCACATGATGATAGAGTGCTACCTACTAGACAGGGTAGCTCGACAGTTTGGAGATATTCAAGATCAACCCGATGATCAGTATGTGGCCATCTTTTCCCAGACATCTAGAGAGACCAATGTGGGGACGAACGATTCCAATGTCTAATGTAGTTGAGAGCTTCAAGCAATTGGTGGCTAGGCCACGAGCCTATGCTCAGGGACAGGAAGATCCAGGCACTACATGTTCCTATGATGATTGGTTTAGACCCCCACTATGACTTACAGTTCTAGGGGTAGATCTTCCACGGAGGAGACCCCGCGGTAGGACCACTAGGAGAGCACGGGCGGGATAGATTCCTAGAGCACTTGGAGGAGGTGGGTCACCTCCCCACCTTCTAGATCAGCTGAGAGATTAGCAAGGGACCAACAGCCTCCCCAGCCATCGTAGCTAGACCCATAGGGTGCCCAGATTCAGCAGTTACAGGGGAAAATTCAGGGGTTGCAGGCACAACTGTAGAAAATCACAATAGAGAGGGATCAGGCTAGACAACAGGTCTAGGTACTCACTACAGAGAGAGATCATGAGCACCAACAGGGGCAAGAAACATAGTTGTAGCTGGCCCAGGAGATCAATCGGAGGCAGTAGTTGGAGAGCATAGCTGCCTCATCCCATGGGAGGACAATACCTATGTGGATGTATCATGAGGCCATCAAAGAGGTTGAGTACTATAGGCTTCATTATTGGTAGGTTGTACCTACGGCAGCTCAAGTGCTAGAGTACTCTTAGCAAACAGGGTTGAGATAGATAGATGATCGAGTCGAGAGACAGGCAGGCAAGGGGAGTAGCCACCAGGGCTAGCTACCACATACAGTTTTTTTATCATAGCATTCATCTCTTTTTTGGACTCACAGGCTCTATTTTTTATAGTCCTATGGGAATTGTACACTAATTGATATACATACACATGATTCATATTTGTACCATGATAGTGATGATTTTTTGATATATATATGATATGATTGATTTATGATGTGATGTGTCTACTCTATTTATGGTGGATGGATGCATTTGATGTTCTATGTATATGCAATGTGATTCTATATGTATGGTTTTTACTCTATGTGATGGATGATCATGCAGATGTTTATGGATGTTATGGATGCATTTCTTTTTGTATTATTTCTATGCACTTTTATGATGACAATGTTTTATATTTTATGATTATGAGATGCATGGGATGTTATAACATGCTCCTTTTCTTTTTTCAGTATCTTTTTCTTGTATGATATGCATATATGGATGATATGATGATGCCTATATGATTATGTTATGGATGGAAATTTATGGTTTATGAGATGCTTAGAATAACCAATCTATATTATGCAATGATGAAGTGCAATGCGCGTGAGATGATCAGTGTTTCCTATTAAATATGATATGAATGATATGCAGCATGTTGATGGTTTGTGGATGCGGGATGGGTACATTGGTGATGTTTTGATTAACTGCCATGGTACCGTGTTAGTACAGAGAGAAGAAAGAAGAAATGAGATGGTGACAAGAGGATCCAACAAGTCCATGATCTAACGAGACTTTATTAGAGATGAGGATGAATGATTGATGATGATGATTTTCTTATCAGGAATTGGGATTTTTTTAAAGGGCTTACTTACCTTATGTTTGATAACACACATAGGTACTATGCATCAAGGTATAAAGAACCAGGATGGAATTGTACCTAGTGTGATGGACTTCGACTCAACAATTAGATAGGAGTATCCTTGTTCACACTTGGCATACAAAACCTTATTAGGATGTACTTCATATATTTCAAACATCTTGGACCAAGACATAGAAAAGAAAATCCTTCCTATGTAATAGTCAACAAGACATCTAAAACATCCTCCCTACAAACTGCAAAAAATTAGCATGACCAAGGTTATATTACAAGAATATCCAACAAGCATAACAGACAAAAGATAATGATCATTTCCCAATTCCTTTCTCTCTAAATCATTTTGTTTAGACATCATCGAGAGGTCATTGGAATGAGTGCAATAAGATAAATCAACAAGAAAAAGATCAAGTAAATAGACAAGCTAAAGTTCTTCATACCACTAGCCAAGACTAAACTATGGTGATGCTTGATGTTGATGTCCATTGTAGGAAGGATGCATCCTAGGACATGATGTTATCAGATGATTTGTGATTGACTGGATGATGGGCTATTAATACCAAGAGTTTACCAACTTGTTACCTACTGACCTAGACTTGAGACCTTGATGATTGAGTTTTCACTTTTAATCTGCTAGACTTGTTTCCAATTGTTTTACCAAAGTTTGAAGATGACGATCATTTATTATGAGCTGATTTTTACTGTGGGTGAAAGTGAGATGGGATGGATAGATAAATATTTGGATGTTTTTCAAGTTTTGAAATGTTTTGAGGTTGTTTTTGGTATTTTCAAGATGTTTTACAAATGTTTTGATTTTTAAATTTCCCAATGTTTTTGTGTTTTCTGAGATTTTGACCAAGAACCTAACCTAAAGACCTATCCTAGGGGCCTCAGGGGCTGATCAAAGATTATTCTTCCCTACGTTATACACGTGGAAATCACGTAGTTTGACTAACATAGACTCGTTTATTGATAAGATATGAACAGAGTGGTTGCGAGTTTATTGATGGACTCCTAGAGGCCCGGCATAAGTGTCTCGAGATGATCAAAGATCAACCTTGCCCGTTCAAAGCTCAAAAGGCACGTAGTTCGACAAGATGACTTTATTTTTGACTTTTTGAATGACTTTTTAACTGAATTTTTTGATTTTGAGTGTTTTGAATATTTTTTGATTTTTTGATTTTATGAATGTTTATGGATTTTCTTATTTTCCTAATGTTTTTGAATTTTTTGATTTTAGGGAAGACTTCAAGAATATATACGAATCCGATCCGATGAGAACATGCCCCTAATGTGATGCAATAGAGTACTCTGATAAAGGTAGGACAAATTGACCTTAAGAATGGGCTAAGTAGTATTATGAGGGATCGTGATACAAACATGAGATCAAGCTGTAATCTGACCGGATGGGTGATGGATGGAGATGAGATGTGTGGAAAATGGATGATGCGAGAACAAAGTATGAACATCATGGTGGATGAAAATGCTTATTTACACGAGGTGCCCTGGCCTGGTTTCACCAAGGTACTTGCCCAAAGCGCCACCAAAGTGGTTTTCACTAGAGGACAATTTTTTTTTCTTTACTGTTTTCAATGCTTTCTCTGATTTTTTTGGATTTTTATATTTTTTGATATTTTTGGAATTTTTGGATTTATACCTTGCAAGTTTAGGCATAAATTTTTTTGAGATGGGAGCTATTGATAGGCTCCTGCAAAGGCTCACCTTCTGGTGTTGATAGTTGACATGCTCCTGACTTGTAGCTTGCTATGATGATGAAGGGCCCCAACTAATTGGGTTCAAACTTTCCCTTGATGTCTGGATTTGGTACATTTTTTTTATTCTCCTTCAAAACAAGCTCTTCGACTTGAAAGGTTCAACTCCTGATCTTCTTGTTGTAGCTTCTCTTGAGATGGTTCTAATAGACCTACAAATGGTTTAAGGCACCCATGCGACACTCATCTAATAGCTCTAGCTCATTCAACTGTGATACCCAATATTCTTCATCTGTAATGAGGTTCTGCAATGATATTCTTAAGGATGGGAGCTTTATCTTAATAGGAAGGATGGCTTCTGATCTGTAGACCAGGGAGAATGGGGTTGCACCTATAGGCGTGCAGATACTCATTCGATAGGCCCATAAGGCAAGATTTAGTTGTAAGTGCCAGTCACAACTAATGTCATTGACTATTTTCTTTACGATTTTCAACATGGTCTTATTGGTAGAATTAGCTTGGTCGTTTCCTTGGGGATAGTATGGAGTAGAAAAGTGATAGATTTTGAACTTTTGGCATAGGTACCAAACATCTTGGTTTTTGAAAGGTGTCCCATTATCTAAGATAATGGCTTGAGGGACACCATAGCAGAAAATTAGGTAGTTCAAGATGAAATTGGAAATCTGCTTTCCTGTAATATAGGTCATGGGGATGGCATCTACCCACTTTGTGAAATACTCAATGGTGGTGATGATGAATTTATGTCCACTGGATGAGGTGGGTGTGATTTTTCTAATGAGATCAAGCCCCCATTGTGAAAAGTTCCAAGGTGTAATGATTGGGTGGAGCTCCTAAGCTGGTGCATTGATGAGATCCCCATGTCGTTGACACCACACATGTTCAGACATAGTCGTGAGCTTCTCTTTCCATCATAGGCCAATAGTACCCAGTCCTCAATAGTTTCTTAGCCAAGTTCATACCACTTGAATGTGACCCACAAATTCCATTGTGTACCTCAGTTAAAGCAGTCAAAGCTTCCTCAGCATTAAGGCATCGTAAAAGGGTTCATTTGATACTCCTACAGTATAGGGTGTCTCCTAAGATAACAAAGTGGGATGACTTCTTGATAAATATTCTTTTAAGGTTAGAGGTGATATCAGTAGGGAGGACTCCTATTCTCAAGTAGGTGTATACACCATGATACTAGGGATCACCAAGATCAACAATTTCACACATGAATTCAGACCCTGGTACCTTGAATGTTGGAATGAGAAGTTGCTCTACAAGGAATTATTTCTTAGGGACGTTGCATGGGATATCCAGTAGCGATTCAATCATTTCCATAACATCTGCTGCTTTGTTATTTGCTCTTGGTATTTGCTCAAACGTGATGTCAATGAAGAATTCATTAAGGCTTTCCACCAGTTTCTTGTATGGGGTCAATTTTTCATCCTTTGTTTGGTATTCATCATTGACCTAGTTGATGATTAGCTGCAAATCTCCATAGACTTTGAGTGCCATGATCTACCACTGTACTACAATTTTGAGTCCTTTGACAAGGGCCTCATATTTTGCAATGTTGTTTGTGCAAGGAAAAGACAACTTATATGACTTGGGTATGCAATCTCCTTGTGGTGTAATAAAGAAGACTGTAGCTCTTGACCCATGTTGTGTGTAGGATCCATCAGAATATACTTTCCAGTGATCTGCTATGCTTATGTTAAGGATGGACTCATCGGGGAACTATGATATCAATGGGTTTTCAAAATACATTGGTGCTTCTGCCAGCTGATCTGCAATCACTTGTCCTTTAATGGGCTTTCGTTCTACATATTCAATGTCGTGCTCTATCAGGATCATAACCCATTTAGTTGTTCGCCCTGTGAGCATTGCTTTAGAAAGAAAATACTTGAGAGGATCTATCATGGTAATGATTTTTATCTGATGTGCTAGCATATAGAGTCTAAATTTTTGTGTAGAGAATACGACTGCTAAGAAAGCCTTCTCAATGGATGTATAATTCAGCTCACGTCCCATCATAATTCTACTGATGTAGTAAATAGCTCTCTCCTTCCCATTTTCATCATGTTGAGCTAAGAGAGCCCAAGGGTTGTTGCTGTTGTTGATATATATAGGATCAAGGGCTTGTCTAGAATTGGTGGCATGAGAACTGGTGGTGTGAGCAAGTACTCCTTGATCTTGTTGAACACCTAGTCATATTTCTCATCCCATTTGTATGCTACCCCCTTGTGGAGTAGATGAGAATATGGGATAGGCCTATCTACTAACTATGTTATAAACTGGTGAATGGATTGGAGTTTTCCCTGCAAACCCCTCAACTGCTTCAAGGTTCTTGGAGCCTCCATCTCTAGAGTTACTTTGACTTTGTCAGGGTCTATCTCGATTCCTCTCATAGATACAATGTACCCTAGTAACTTTCTTGATTGTACCCCAAAGACACACTTCTTTGGATTGAGTCTAACCTTGTATTCTTCTAGCCTGTCAAAGATGGAGCTTAGAGCTGATATGTGATCCCAACACTTCTTTTATTTAGCCAATATTTCATCCACGTATTCTTCTATATTTTTGTGAATCATGTCATGAAATATTAGTGTCATAGCTCTTTGATAGGTATCTCCTACATTTTTCAACCCAAATGGCATCATGTTCCAACAATAGGTCCCCCACAGATAGGTGAAAGTCATTTTGTGCTGATCATCTTTGGCTATCATGATCTGATTGTACCCTAAGAATCCATCCATTAGTGATATCATTTCATGCCCGGTTGTCATATCCACAATCATATCTATGTTTAGGAGAGGGAAATAATCTTTTGGGCATGCCTTGTTTATGTCTCTGAAGTCTATGTAGATGCAGATGCCCCCAGTGGGCTTTGAAATAGGTACAAGATTTGAAACCCACTCTGGATAATCAATTGGCCATATGAAACTAGCATCAAGGAGCTTATGTAATTCAAGTTTAACCAGTAAAGCTATTTGTGGATGCTTCTTTCTTAGTTTTTGTTTTATTGGTTTTTCTTCTAGATAGACAGCTAGATGGTGAACCACAACTTCTAGAGCAAGACCAGGCATGTCAGCATAGGTCCATGTAAATTTTACCTTTCTTTCCCTTAGAAAAGTAGCTAGGAGTTCTTGTTCTTCTATCAAAAGTGATTCTGCATAGAAGGTTATATGTGGCATTTCTTTTGTTCCTAGGTTGACTGGATTGCACTTCTCTGCTAAGACTGTTGACTTCTCTTAATGAATATCACTAAGGGAAAGATTGAATCCCTCATCCTTTGGGACCTCATAGAGGTTTTCACCATTGGATGCGTCCTTTATTTTTACTATTTTCAGGTTTGAGAGTGCCATAGTGTGGTTTTCACTCAAAGACCTAGATATTATTCTTAAATTTTCAATTTTACGACTGAGGGATTCAATTGTTTCCTCATAATAGGCATGTGTGTCAAGCTCAATGTAGAATCAAGCTTTGTGATCTCCATATGGTTTTGTATCTCGCAATCCCATGAATTCTGAGAGAACCTCATCATTTTTTAACATGTCTAAATTCAGTGGTCCTCGTTGGTCATAATCGATGAGTTGGGATAAACTAAGTTTATCTCATGGGTTTGGTTGCTTGACTCAAAATATAGGGTACTAATCATGAGAAGGGAGGAATCCTCAAATATCATGGGTAACTAAGTGAGGGGGTCCTCAAAAGGGTAATAAGTAATCGATACTAGAACTAAGGGGGAAGCTTTGACTTTTCTAACTAGGGCACCTTTGCAAGTCTAACCAGGGAACCTTTGGGGGAGTACATCCAAGGCCAATATTCCTTATACATTTCTCAGGAATGATAGGTTCTAGAAGACCATTGTCATTTTTTTCGAGTTTCTTGTTTTTATTGTAACCCCATCCTTGCATTATCTGCAGTCCTTTGCTATTATCATTTGTGGGAAGATCAAGCATGAGCCTTTCATCTTGGTACAACATACTTGATATGTCCTTTTCATCCACCACTTCCTGACATAGGTTCCCGCAACATCTGAATCTAAAGGGGTGTGATTTGAAAGTTTGGGTTGAAGTGTCAATTGGTTGAGATTGTCCATGGGACCGAGGATATTGAGGTAACTCTCCTATTACAAAGGTACTTTTCTTCATTTTGTATTCCCCACACCCATTTTCTTGGATAATGACTTTGCTATCAGAGATGTTAGGAATGGCGGGTGTCTTTGTCTCAGAAGTGGAGGCTAAGGTAGATGGGTCTACATATGGAGTCATAAGGCCTTCATCATTCTTTGGGACTTGGGGGATCTTGTAGTACTTTGCTTCTAGATTTTTGCAATAATAAAATTGCTCGGGATCACCATGGATTGTGACCTCTTGATTTTGATAGGGAAACTTGACACATTGATGGAAGGTAGAGGCGACATCTTGCATTCCATGGATCCATGGGTGCCCCAGGAGGATATTATAAGGTAATTCTAGATCAAGGACTTGGCAGGTAGTTTCCATGATGGTTGGCCCTACTTGAATAGGGAGTTGAATAGTGCCTTGAGACACTCTTTCCTGATCATCATATGCCCTGATTGTAATACCTTTACCTTTTTCAATGACGTCCTCAGAGAATCCCTGATTCTTTATTAGCTTGAGAGTACATATATTCAGACTTGCACCCCCATCCACCAAGACTCTTTTGGCTTTGTTCTTATGGACTAGGAATTCAAGATGGAGTGTGCGGTTATTGGATGGTTGCATTGGGAGGTCCTAATAAATTTTTTTTAGGAGGTGTGGTGTAGTGATGTGTCTGGCAATAGCTTGGAACTGGTCTGCATTGAGATTTGTGGGGACAGTGGATGAAGCCAATGCTTCCTCTAGGATTTTTTTGTGTGTGGGTGAGATCTTCAGCAACTCCATGATGGAGATCTAAATGGGGGTTCTTTTCAGCTGGTCTAAGACATTTTAACCATTGGGAATGGATTTCAGATTAGAGGTTGGTGCCTTGGGTGGTTGTGATGGTCCAAGAATGGTAACTCTTCCACCACGTGTGGTGACTCCACAGTCGGCTCTAGCTCCCTTGATGTTGACAACAGTGACCCATTCATCCAAGGATGTAAAAACATGGTCATAAACATGGTTTACATTGTTATACTTTTCCTTTCCATGGTTGTTCCCTTTACTATGATATGGCATCAGATTCATGTATATCTTTAAGTTTTGGTTTCCTGCAGGTTGTTCAATGTTTATGGTTCTATCATCGATAAGGTCTTGGATTAAATTTTTTAGTCTCATGCAACTAGTCATAGTGTGTCCCTTGATTTTATGAAAATTGCAAAGGTGATTTTCATTATTCCATGGTGGTTTCACTTGGGGCTCTTGATAATTCTCATAAATGGGGATTTTAATGAGATTCTCTTGTACCAATTTTTTCATGACAAATTCGATTGATTCCCCAAGGGGTGTGTATTTTTGTTTGGGGGGATACTTGTTTCATGGGGGTGGTCCCCCTTGATTATTCAGATTGTTGACTACTTGATTATTGGGTGGTTGCGATATTGTTTTGGCTTGTGTGTTGTGTTGGTTATTGGTTTGCAGTTGTTGATATGTTTGTGTGTTTTTCCTTGGGGCATTGATGACCACTTTGGCGTCAAAGACACCATCTTTGGTGACATTCTTGTTCTTTTCCCATGTGTGAGGTTTTTCATTATAACTGGTTGATGGGCGGTTGTCTTGATAAGTAGGTGTCCCCACTTGTGTAATAAGGGCTCTTTCGATATTGAGCGCCTTGGGGATCAACTAGTCGTATGTGGTGATGTATTGCATTTTTAGATGGAAGGACAAGGTTCCTTCAAGATTAGCGATGATGGTGAAAATTTGTTGTTCTTCTAACATAGTCCACTTGCTCTTGTTGGCCTTGGATCGCCATCATTGTAAGAAGGATGTGAATGTTTCCCCTTAGCTTGTTTGAGAGTAGATAGTTCTTCTAGACTTACGTCCATGCCAATGATGAATGTGTAGTTTTGTATGAATGCATCCACAATTTCTTAGAACTTTGTTGATTATGGGAGGAAGGTGAGAGAACCATTCCATTGCTGGTCCATCCAGACTTTGAGGGAATAGTTGCATTAGATAAGTTTCATCATATGCAACTTCCATACAATGTACCTGGAATTCCCTTATATGATCCTCGGCATTGCCCGTCCCACGACATTTGTCAAATTTAGGGATTTTAAATCTTTTTGGGAATGGAACCATCACAATGCTTCAGTCAAATGGATATGGGCACAAATTGCTATGTTTTTTTGTTGTCTTCCCTGATTGGAGGTCTAGCACTTGTTGTGAGAGAAATTTGATTTGTGTAGACACATCATTTTGTGGATCGGGTGGTGGGATGAATGTGTTTTGGGGTGGTTTGATTGTTTGGGTGATAGGTGGGGTGTTTTGCATGTTTGTAGGAGGCAGTTGTAAACTTTCTTGTGTGATCAATGCTTGTTGATATGCCTGAAATTGTTGTTGTGCCAAAAATGCTTGTTGTTGGTCTTGTTTTTTTTGTGCCAACAATGTTTGTTTTTGGTCTTGTTACTATTGTGCCAACAATGCTTTTTGTTGGGCTAGTAACTGTGCTACTTCTTGTTGTGCTTGGTACTATTGCAAAGCTTATTGATATGCTTGTTGTTGAGCTACTTGGTATTGCACTTGCACTTGTGCTTGTTGGGCTTGATATTGGGCTCGTGCTTGAGCTTGAGCTTGTTGGGCGGCTTGTGTAGCCTAGGCAGCCTGTGCAGCTTGGGCAGCCTTTACGGCTTGGGAAGCTTGGGTAGCATGTGCTATTTGTGCAACTTGTACGACTTATTGTTGTTGCAATAAAGCTTGGGCTTGGGTGGTTTGTTGTACTTTTTGCACGACTTCTTGTGTCTACACTTGTTGGGTGGCTAACTATGGAGCTTGTGTAGCTTGTTGATTTTGAAATTGTTGAAGTGTCTTTTGATAGGATTGTTGGGAAGCTTGTAGTGTGATACTGTATTGGTTTTCCATTTTTGGTTTTGGTTGTGGAGGTGGAGGATTCAGAATGGTGTGAGATGTTGTGTTGAGATTTTGTTGGGGTGCCTATTGAGGTTTTGTTGGATTGATGGCAGGGGGTTGTGTGATAGATGGTGTGGTGGATATGCTAGGTCCTTGAGAGACCACATTTATAGATGGTGCAATGATTTATTGTGTCATTTGGATTGGTTCCACCTGGTGTTGTGATATCAGTGGCATGATCAAAGGATTTGGTATGTTGATTTGATTCACAATTGGAGGATTGTTTTTATTTTGTTGATTGAGGATTAGTAAGGGGGGTTTCCCTAAACTAAGAATTTGTGTGGATGTCAATGGTGGGAAGATGGGTGGAGTGTTTCCTTGAGAAAGTGATGATGAGGGATCAAATATTCCCACTTGTCCAGATAGGTCCCCTTATTCTTGTGAAGTCATGGGGAGAGAGACTTGTGTGTTAAGGGAATATGTCAATGTTATAGCGAAAGTGGATGGATTTTTGGTGTCATGAAATACAAGTGGAACGTATGGGTGTTTCAGATCCTAAGGGATGGATTGACCCAAGATGGTGTTTGCATCCAAGTCTTGGTTATTTACAAGGGGATGTGTTTGAATAGCATGAAGCAATGAACTCCTCTTGGTAACTATGGGTTGACTTGGAGCATGAGATGAAATTGGTTGCGGGATGGGTTAAATGATGCTTTGGAAGGAAGGTGTGAATGATACCAATGGTATAATTCCAAGAGGTTTCTCCACAATACTACTTATATCACATTCAGAAGGAAGTTTATCCCCCTCTTTAGCCAATTCCAACATGTATTGTGAACGATTAAGTCTCATCATTGTGTTGACAATTTTCTGATTTTTCAGGATTTTGGACCATTTCTATGATTTCATCTTGAGTCATTCCTAAGACATTATTGGTGATATCCTCCACTTGGAAACCTCCCTCTTGAAGATCTTGTGGAAGTTCAGGAAGATTGAGTGGGGGATTGCTAGATCTGATGGGGTTGATTTCAGGTGTAGTTTGACTCAAGTCACTTGAAGTAGATGTTTCTTTGTTTGTTTCCATGTTCTTATGTTGAGATCTAGTTTGGACCATAAAATAAGGATCAATTTTCAGGAATATGGGAGGTGAACCTCTAACTCCTTAGATTGGTCTAAACTTAGGTACAAAAAAGAAAGTCTAAGATGTTAAGGATTAAAGAGTGGTGATGAGATAATGAAAGATAGATGATGTGAATGATTGATCTCGTAAGGAACCTTGGAGGAATATACTAGACTTTAGGACTTTTGGATTTTTTATTTTGGATTTGATTTGGATTTGATTTTGACTTGATTTGGATTTGATTTTGGATTTGATTTGGATTTGATAATGAACTCATAAACTCCAAGAGGTTAAATGTTGTGTTGAGATAAACTTGTCCACAAGGTGATAATTTAACTAAGTGTATGAAGAAGGATGCATCCACACACACTTGGTCAAACAAGATAATTTTGATTTAAAGGATTTTCAGTATGAAGGATTTTTTTTTAAGATTTCCAAGAGTTGTTTGTGAGATGGTTTTTTTTATTGATGTTTGGGGGATGGATGAGATTGTTGATTTTGATCCTAAGTGAACCTAGAGAGACTTTTGTTTACAAGACCTAGGTATTGAAGAACATGCTATACTTCAAAGAACTTGCTAACCCTACAAAGTGATATACTCAAAACATTGAAAAAGACTAGGATTTTGACAATAATAGAATGAGTACAAGTTTGGGTTGTCCTTTGATGCACATTTTTAAAAAGTTATAGAGTAGACTTTTTCTAACTATGTAAAGCATAGACTGACGTTTCTTAAGATTTCTTGGACTAAGATGCTTGTTTTGATTGATGGAGTTTTGTTTTGGAATTTTGATCTTACAGGAAATTATTTGAGAAAACACATGTGAGGTTCAATTTGTCTTTTATTCTTGCTTAATGAGTCCTTTTTACCATAAACACTTTCTTTCTTAGCTTTTCAAACTAAATATACAATATCTCTCCAATTTCTTTTCATCACCTCAATTCATTATGCCAAATCAAGAGAATCAAGAAATAGTTCCCTAATGTTGACTTGGAGAAAGGGTGAGATATAAATCCAAATACTTAAACCTCTAAGAGGTTAAATCCTAGGGATATATTAGCACTTGGATTTTTCAAGGTATTTAACCCAAATCTAAAGGTTTGAAATTTGGTGTCCTTGTTGAATGTTTGTTTTCAAGATTTTAGATCCAACAATGTGTTTGACTCAAGAATTGCACAATCTGAGATGGAAAAAGAAAATATTTTGTTTAAAGATTCCCACTTGAGATAAATCTAGTGCAGCTTATTCAAAGTAGGTGACTAGAAGCTTGACCTGCCTTACTCCCTCGACCTCTTCTGAGTCCAGCCAAAATTTAGTTCTCATGAATCTCCCATGACATTTCATCTCTACAAAAATTGCAAATATGTGGGCGACTCAGTCGACCTCTGGCCGTAACAAATATTGGGATTTTGGCTACTAAACAAAGGCTCATAATAAGTGTATCCAATTCAAAGGAAATGATGATAAACTACCTCAAGAGGTCTCCCAACCCTTAGAAAAAGGGCTTTACACATCATAAAGATATTGGGGGAGAGTTATCATGCATCACTAAGTTGATTACAAAATTTCCTTGCAACCACAAATTTGTATAGCGGTTTAGAAGAGTCTAGCTTATGCTAGTTACCGCTTGGGTCGTTCCCTTGGGGTGAGTACTTTTTCCCACCAAGGAAGGCCCTCTAAAGGTAAACAAAAGCAAATAATCACATCCATAGTTTGATCAATCTTTGTTTGCATGAACAAAGAGAGAAAACACATAATGTACTCATCACACTAGCAAGATTTGTTCAATTTTTAAGAGCCCAAATTGAAGTGTGGAGGAAAATTTTTAGACAACCTAATATCACCAAAATAATTTTTATTCTCAAGATCATCGTGAAGCCTGAGAGAAGTGCATACACACTTTAAATGATATTATTTTGTAAAAAATATTACAAAACAAGAAAGACACATGTTCATTTTAGACTTCAAAAGCAGTAATAGGTTCTTTTTATAGCACCAAGATGAAATGTTTGAGTTGTTTTTTCAATTCTTAAAACCCAAAACCAAATATAGTAAGTTCCTAATGTTCTTCTTAACCCTTTGATTGTTCTTTTTAAAACCCAAATGAAATTTATTTGAGTCCTAAAATTGAAGATAACAATATCCTAAAGATGGGATTATAAATGCTCCCAAAGTGTTTAAAAACACTTGTTACAATCATGAGATAGTGTCATAAGAAATCTTCTCCTTTATTCCTCCTTCCCTTCTTGATCACCGCAACCTACAAAACCTGGTCAATCTACAGAAAAATAGAGCCAGAAACAAGTTAAAAGTTCAAGGTGATAAAAAACAAAAAGCACATGTTAAAATAAACTTGAAAGTTGATCTTTTACCCCAACCCAGCATCGCAATCCATGAAGGTGTCACTGTTTGGAGATTCAGTGTCGCTCTGTGGAAAAACTAGAGATTGTGATTATGTCGCTATTTCACTCCAGTGTCGCCCTTTGGAGTTTGACAGATTCGGCCCTCGGGAGAATCACTATAGCATCACTTTTTGGAACCAAGGTAGCATCACTATATAGAAACGTTGGATTGATAGCATCAATGTTTGTCCTTCTCAATGTCATTGTTTCCTAAAAGCACAAAAATTTGAAAAAATAGCAGAATTGGCCAAAAAATGTGTTAATTTTGAAAGATTCACCCTCCTTCTAGCACCAAAATGTGAATGCTTGGTCTAGACCTGCTCTAACATGATAAAACAATCAAACATTAGTCAATAAACAAGTCTATAACAAAAATTCCCCATGAAATTCATTCAAACATAATGAACAAGAGAACAAAGTAACATATCCAATGAAAACTAATGAAATCTTATTCAAAAATGCTCAAACCAGCATCCCATGGGGGAATTGGTGCTTCTTTGATGTGGAAAGAATCCCTTTCCCAATTCCTTGACAAACTTGATGATCATTGTGTGCTCCTTGATTCAAAATGTTGATAACCTTGCTAAAATTGATGAAATCTATGAAAACTTGGATGAAAATATGGATGAACTTGCTCAAATTTTTAGATAGTAGCCTTGCATAAAGTTATGGATCCCAAATCAATAGAGAAGTCCTCTATTTATAAGAAAGAAGGATGGAGAAATGAGAAATAGGAAGAATGTGAGATTAAACTTGAAAAAATGGCATTGTGCCACTTGTCAACATGCTAATGAAGGAGAGTGGAGCACATTTTGAACAATGTGCATGTTAAATGTATGTAGGTGGAATTTGAAATTCAAAATATGGCTTGTGGAAGAAGAGTTGTAAGATGAGTTAATGTCATGTTGGATCAAGAAAAAGGACATGTAAGAGCCTTAAATTCCATGTTGGAGGAAAAAAGTCCTTTGGGAGGGAGATTTTAAATTGGTGGAATATTCCAAGAATATGCCACATTTGAATGGAAATAGAGGAATTAATAAATCAAATAAATTGATTTACATGTGCAAGTTGCAAAAGTTAGAGGAATGGATGATTAGTGTTAGGAGTTAATTAGGATTTAATTAACTTATATGGAATTAGTTGATATGACATTTGATTTAGATAATTAGATTTATTTAAATCACATGAGAGGATTGTTGGGAGGTTAATGATTTAGTTGAATAAATTTGATTTATTTAATTAAATGAAGGACATTAGTGTTAGAGTTGACATATCTACTCCCACAGCTCCATGAATCATCTGCAACGATAAACCTATCCCACTATGAAGAAATAAGCAAGGTATAATTTCCCTACAACTCATATCTGATGAAAACACCAATTTTACATTATGTGAACAACTGTCGTGAATATGTTGTCATAGAGTATTAAAAATAATTACAATGAATCAATCCTTATGAAAAGGATGAAGCTAACCCTAGATTAGGGTTAGATTAGAACATGACAAGTGTCCACATAGGAATGAATGAGACAACGTGTTCTAATATTAGAGGCTCTAATTATGCAAAAAGCAACTAATTAATAAAAGAAAATAATGAAATAAAAGCACTCCTAAGTTTAGCTTAAGTGTAATAAAGCATAAAGTGACCCAATGAATTAATGATTAATTAATTAATTTGGTGATGACTTTATTACTCTAACACCCCCTTAAGATGAACTAGGGAGAAACTAAACTATGATAAATAAATACATGAATGGGTCCCGCCCTAATGGTTGATGAGGAACCCATGTACAACAAGATAATCTCTCATAAAAGAGGAGAAACGAAGAAAACCTCATGGGAATAAACTCCCCTCCAAAAAGAGAGAAAAGAAAATAATGCAATGCCCTAATGGGAGTGAAAGAAGAATAGAAGGTGGGTTTCATGATACCCCCAAAGACAACTTCTATCTCATCAATACATATACAAGAATCTCCATAGGAGAAAGAATAGGAGACTAGAAGGCCCCCCCACAATGAAGAAACTCTTGTCGCAATGGTGTAAGCTTGATGTAGGATGTAGAAAATCATCCAAGAATGGAAAAAAATGTTCCTCCCCTTGGGAAGAAACAAATCCAAAGGATGATGTTGAAGAACCTTTGTGTAGAGTGAAGGACCAAGAAGCCTGAAGATGGATATCTTGAAAGGATGTTGTTGAATCTCTGTATCTGAACCAAGACAAATGATGCCAAGACCAAACAAATTTGAAGACTCCTGATATGCAACCTCTGAAGGCATGGATAATGGTGGGAAATGACTAGTATGAATAATTGCAATGTGTGACTCAACAAATAGTTGTGCAATATATGGCAAGTAGTCATCGAATAATACAAAAAATAAATGACTAGTTTCCTGCTTAATAGGTATGAACTTTGAATAAGTAGGAGGAGGAGAAAGAAGCTTTGGAGGAGTCTTAGGAACTATGGTGGATGAATGCACACACAAGTTCAAGTGACCATACTTCTTCTCCATATGTACTCTCGATGGTGGATAGTGAATATCAGGTATAGGTAATGGTGGATCTTCAGATGCAAAATGAGAAAAGTCAAAAAGCCTAGAAGCATGATCAACAGTGCCAACTACCACAATCTACCTAGTGTGCAAATCCCTTATGAGAATTGAGTCAGGAGAAAACTCCACTGTCTTCCCTGATCCATTGTGAGTAATCTGATAGATGGAGAGGAGGTTGGTTGAAAAAGATGGAATAGATAGTACCTCTTGAAAGATACTATCATTAATGGAAACTGTACCCTTCCCACTAACACTAACATATGTGTTTTTACCCAATAGAATGTGTGGTGTGGTGCTTGCACCAAATGTAGAAAACATATCCTGTGAAGATGCCATATGATGGGAAGCTCCTGAATCAAGCAACCATTTGTTTGATTGAAGATTTGCAGATGCATGTAAGGCATGGCCTTTCATCTTATCAGATCCATTAGCAATACCTATTGTACCTGTATGTGTAGATAGTGATGGTGATGGTGATGTAGAAGAAGGTGATGGACCGTGAGACATAGAAGATGGAAACTTTATATGGTTCTACTATAGAATATGTGTCAAATGATCAATTTGCTTAGCATAACAACGATGTTCATCATGTCCCTGCTTCTGACAATAAGTACTTAGAAGATGCATGTGAAGATGATTCTTTTGCTTTCCCATGTTTTTTTTATATTTCTTTTCTTTGCTAGGTGAAGCCTTCTCCTCAGGACTCTGAATAGCAAGTAGAGCCTATGAACTAGAAGACTTCAAAGTAACCATCTGAACCAATTTTTCTTGCTCTCAAGTGAGAGAAGAAGCAGAATCATCAAGTGAAGGAATGGTAAATCTTGTGCCAAGTGCATGTCATGTAGCATAGAAAGTAGAAACAAATACTGAATAATCAGGGCCCAACTTGGCAAGGATGGAAAGAATCAACTGTGAATCTTGCTTAGTAGTACCACACTGTGACAACTGTAATCTGAGAGACTTAAGTTTTGTGAAAAAGTATTGTATGCTGCTAAAATCTCTAGGATTCATACCTATAAGCTCATTCTCCAACTAAAAACCCCTCAAAGAATCTTGCTTACCAAACAAGGACCCCAATTGGGTCCAAATCTGGTTAGGTGTAGTGTAAGATTCAATGTGAAATAAGAGATCAGGAGACATAGACATGCATAATGTTCCAAAAGCTTCATCACATCTGTTAAACCATTTTTTCTTCTCTACTGCTACTATTGGTTTCTTTGTGCCCATGGTTACTCTAGATAACCCCAATTTCTTCAAACTAATCTCTATGTTTTTTTTCCACTCACAACAGTTGTATGGTGTAAGGAGAATGTTTTGACATTTTTCTATGTTTTGAAATTGAATGATACAGTAATGGGATGAAAAATACAATAGTATATAACTCACAATGCCAAAAATTATCTTCTTTGTACTAAAAAAATTGATCCTTTGTGCACGTTTCCCAAGAAATACACCAAAAAAGGAAAATCTAACTTCTAATACAAAAATAAAATACCTAGTAAATATTCTAGAAAAATGGATCACAAATTTGTGTAGAGAACTGAAAGAGCTTTCCAATGCCTATTTTTTTTCAAAAAACGGAGACTGTATGCAAAAGATATGCCCCCAGAAGCACGAAAATGATGATCTAACTTTGACTAGAAAAAAATGCAACATGGTATCAGAGAAAAAGATTAGGGTTAGATTAGAACATGACAAGTGTCCTCATAGGAATGAATGAGACAACATGTTCTAATATTAGAGGCTCTAATTATGCAAAAAGCAACTAATTAATAAAAGAAAATAATGAAATAAAAGTACTCCTAAGTTTAGCTTAAGTGTAATAAAGCATAAAGTGACCCAATTAATTAATGATTAATTAATTAATTAGGTGATGACTTTATTACTCTAACAATTAGATTTAACCAAATAAAGTTGATTTATTTAATTAAGAGATATGACTTTAGGATTTAATTAAACAAAATGGTTTATTTAATTAAAGGAGGAATATTAGGATTTAATTAAATAAAATTGATTTATTTAATTAAAAGAGGAATCTTGATGAATTAATTAAATAAGGATTATTCAATTAATTGGTTAGTAAAGAAGTGATTAAGGAAGAATTGGTGTTAGTGAATCAGGATTGAGTGCATGATATCAATTAGGATAATTTGAACATCTACACCCCTCACATTATGAAGGCATAACAAATGATTAAGCTTGTTGAACCAAGCATCAGAGAAAGAAAGAAATAAAATCACATATGTGTTTTAGAGTAGCATGACTTGAAAGCTTTTACCATCAATCCATCGAATATTCTCCCATAAACTATTATTCCAATGAATACCCTCAAGATTACCAAAAACAACAACATTCTTAATCACGGTATATGTTTTTTTGTACTACAAAGGAATACCATACAAATTTTGAATTTATCCCATTAATTTAAAACCCTATTATCCATCTAGCTATCATTCAAGTTAAGCTAAGAATATTCCAATATTTAGTAGATAAACCTCAAGTGTAAGTAAAGAGAGATTTTCCTTCAAGATCCCACCACAAAAGGTCTATAGCCATAAAAAAATATTATTATTAGAAGAGAACCTTGTGACATTTACAAAAATATTTAATATGTAACCAAACCATTCATATTGAGTAGGAAATAGAAGAACCGAAGGGATTGATGTCAAAATCATCAAAGAAACCATCCCACAAATGTGAACTTTTCTAGTTAGAATTTAACTGTGGCACACTATTTACTAAGTTGAATCTAAATATTTGCTCCCAAGGATCACCACCTTTAATATCATTAATAATTCACTTGATAAGAAGGGAAACACCATACAAAAAAAATCCGCCAACCCATTTTCCCTATCTTTCTAGGCTTAACACACTAAGACAATGAGACATGTCTTTTCTTGTTTTTGTTGTGGATGTTTTGCACACGCACCCCGCTATGGGCAGGGAGCCCCTCTTTTCACTCCAAACGAGCTGCTTTGCTACTGTCTCATTTTGTGTGCCACTTTTTCTAAGCCCAAATTGGTCATGTGCCTTCAAACGATCAAATTCCCTTGACCAAATTCACCTACCTGAGTTTCGCCAAGTCTTTTGCTTTCGCGGAAGTGCCCCTATGGGTTTCCCTTCGTTCGTTGCCCTGGTGATCCCACAACTGTTTTCAAATCATCTCACCTAACCTAGGTCCGCCATACAAAGAAATCAATGCATGCCATTAGTGATAATTGGCCTATAAACGCTGCTCCCTACCCTTTATTTTACTCAGGGTATTCAAATATGGGGAGAAGCAAAGTCCCCCTTCCTTTTCTATGCTTTTTGCCTTGTTCCTACTAACTTGGTCCCTAATTACTCGATTCGCTTTTTCCTTCATTTTTTGACTTTGGGGACAAGTTTTGTATGGATTTGGGATGTTTTTTTTGGTGCCTAGGTGAATTGCCAAGGTTTCGTTAAGTTTCAGGAATTTGCGGAAATTTCATTCTGGAACTCTGCCCCTTCGTGGTCGTTTCTGAAACTCTATCCCTCCTTTGTTGTTTTGGCCTTTCGTTCGCCCCCAACGTTCCGGCTCCCGGAACCTGGCCCCTCCATGGCCGTTTCTGGAACTCCAGTCCTCTATGGTCATTTTCGGAACTCCGTCCCTCCTTTGCCATTTTGGACTTTTGTCCGCCCCTGGCGTTTTGGCTCCTGGAACCCAACCCCTCCGTGGCAGTTTGAAACTTTCCTTCTGGGTCGCCATCCCTTCATGGTTGTTTTTCCTTCCATCCACCATTTTCCTTCCCGCTGTCGTCCGTCATCGCCCGTTGCCCACCGTTCATCATCCTTCCGCCCTATGGTGCCCGTACCCCTAAGCCCGCATTAATGTCTATGATCCAAATGAGCTCCAAATATGAATATTATGATCTTTTGATAATGCATAGATGGATCTAACAAGGAGTTTGCAAGATTTGACTAACGTTTGTCTTGACTTTTGTATGAAAGAACTTACGACACTTCATGTATACAAGATTTAAGAAGCCTACCATGGGTCCGTCGAGGAGACCCATTGAGAAAACTAAACAAGGAAAAGCACATAGTTCTTGTCACCATTCGTTTTATGCCCACCTTTCCTTGTGACACCCATCAACAGAGTTGGCATTAGAAGAAGGTCTGTTTCAAGGAAGTCAATGACAAAAATGCAAGGGGGTGGCTTTGAAGAAAGTATGAGGAAGTTGTCCTAATTTTCACCATATGATGATGATCTTTGAGGAGCTTTCCACCCGAATCAAGGGCAACCAATCCATTGATGCCAGTTGTCAATGGGCATGTTTGATCCAATGAAGAATGTTGCAAGTCCATCAAGAAAAGGGTAGCCTTTGGGTAGCTACAACTGCAGTAAAAGGAAAATCAACAAGAGGACAAAACTACTATAGTGACTGGCCACTACAAGACAAAACATGGAAAAGACAAATTATGTATTTTAAATTGTTGGATATTGTGGGGTAGGTGAAGCCCTAGTGCAATCAAATCTAGGCCACACAATGTAATTCAATCCTAGCCATTCATTTGGGCTTTGGAAAACTATGAATAGGGGTCTCCTCCTCATTTGTAAAAAGGTTGGAGAGATGTTGTAAATGCATTTGCAGCAATAGAAGACACATTGCATGATTTTATGGATGTTCTCTTTGATTTTTCTCATCTTGCATGCATGGTTCTACTTCCATGTTAGTTTTAGTGTTAGTTTCTTAAATGGAAGTTGTGATGGTGATTGTTGTTTCAGTATTTGATGAATTTCTAGCTCATGCTTTTTGTGGTTCATTGATGATGAATCACTTTGCAAAGCTAGTCTGAGCTTCCTTCCTTTATTGTTGCAACTTAGTTCGATTACATATGCATGATGTGTGTGTGTAATCTAAAAATCTACAATCCTTGGAAGATTGCATTGGTTTTGTGTAACTATAGGATCCTCTTGGCCAAGCAAAACCCAGTTTAGGGAGTTTGTCTACTGTAGCAACCTCCATGATCACTGTTCATTCATAGTTTCAGATCCAAGAACTTCCTCTCTTCCCTGCCCTTTTTCCTTCTTTTTTAATAAGTAACCTATGCTAAGGTTCATTGCACATTGTAAATCCAAATCTAATGATAAAATAGAGTTCAAGACTGTTGTTTGAATTTTCAGCAAATGCATAGCAACTCTCCCATCTTAAGAACTCCATTTGCAGACCCAACTTCCCACGCTTTGTAACTCATCTATAAGTCTGCCTTGTGATTCAAGAAAATCACATCAAACAACTAAGATATTCCAAGCACTGTCAAGACCTGACATTAGAGACCTTGGGATAGTGTTCTGCAATCTGATTGTGGAATATTTTCTTTCAAGAGAGGTGATGCACCTACGCATTACCTATGTTGAGAAGTACATAAAAAACACATCAATAGAAATTGCGCTAGAAGGAGGGCTTGGCATGTTGAGGCTACAAAGTTGATAGTTGGAAATCGAAAAGAGCACATTCAAAGAAGAAATCTGAGATAGAGAGATCTCTTTTAATGCTGAAACATAAAATCAAAAAAATTTGAAGGCAAGAAGAGCTGAGTCAAAATGGAGCAGCATGTACAAATTGACATCACTCACCTACATACGTATTTAAACAAGAGATTGAAGAAGCCATTGTAGCAATTCGCATTGGTAGACAAGTGCAAGATTCATCGCACTCGTAGGCACAATGAATTGGGGTGTCTGACTTTCTTGAGCAGAATCAAAAGAGTCCTGCAAGGAGAAATTCCCTTTTGGGAAATATATCAGCCTTTAGTCCCTGCAGACCCCGAGGAAGAGTTGACAACCATGGCAGCCAAGGAATTCAAGGAGCTGATCTAGGAATGTTTGAGCAGCAAAGACAGACCAAGATTGGAGGAGCTACTGATGACAAGTTGGTGCAGATTTCACAATGCACCACATTCAGAATTTATGTGTCCATTATGTGACAACATCATCACTCAAGCCAAGGGTTGTTTGAACAAGTTGGAGAATCCAACTATCAAGGAGGATGAGTCATCCCATGAGGCCAAAGAGTTGTCAACATTTGGAGGACAACACATCGAAGAGGAACCAAGGGATTCGACACAAACTAGTGCTAGGACAGCGAACGTTGAAGCTGAAAATGAAAAGGAAGGAGTTGATTTCTATAGGACAACAAAATGCGGTGATGAAAAATCAGCTAGAAAGGAATTAGAAGGCCCTTCCTCTATCAGCAAAGAGTAGTCCTCCAATCTAGAAGAGGAGCCATTGGAAGTTGAAGATGAACCCATGAAGTCTGCAACAATGTATGCTGGGGTAGCCAATGAAGATGCTGAAAATCAGGAAGAAAAGGTTGACAGCCTTGAGACAACAAAGAATGATGACAAAGAAATAAGTGAGATCAAATTAGAGGACCTCTCCATCTACAATGACAATGATCAAGCATCAGAAAATGAAGATTTGGAGGAGTGGGAACAACCACTTGCCACGGCTGTCTACTATTCACCTTCCTTCCCAAATGATGATGAGGACCCAATAGCGGAAATATATGACCAACTTGTCTCCAGACTAGTAGGGGATTGGTCTCAGCTAAAATGTCAAGTGGATTTGGAGGTGTTGTTGCTCCCAAATTAGTGTAGACTCCACGACGCATCACATTCTGAGTTTGCATGTGAGTTATTCCAAGAGGCAATTGAATAAGTTAAAGAACAAGTGGGGCAACCAATTATGCCACCTCCTACAGATGCTTCAAGAGAGGAAATAGAAGACCAAGAGGTTGAACCGAGTGATGACTCAGCTGAAGGCAGGCCTCAAAAGGATATTGGGACAATGATAGAAGGACAACAAAGTAGTCCCGAGCTTTCGAATGACAAAGTGAAGCAAATAGGAATGTTGCCCAACAATCATCGAAGGTCCTTCTCCTCTATAGAACATTTGTATGTGATGGATGATAGGATTTGTCAGAGATTTTTAGGGATGGATCACTCAGCATACCTTGATCCCCTTGATGGACCAGTGTCTCTTCCTATTTTCCTCCCACTTGGAACCATACCACAAGAGTATATCAGCGCAACAAAGGAGTACATCCCAGATGTTAGCAGTGATGAAGACATACCACCTAAACCTCCCATTGATGAAACACTAGATCCTCTAGAGTGGGAGAGGGGTTCCTTCTCCATCTATAGCGACAGCAACCAAGGTGAAATGATCAAACATCCTAATGAGACACATGCAATAAAAAAGGAAGAAGATAAAGGTGGAGTTGCTGAGATAGATGTCGACAAAGATGAAGCATCTGACCAACTACAAGATGCAACTTGGAGTCCTTCCACCATGATCATTGTTGATCCTCCTTCATATTCAGATGGATGCGATAGGACAGATTCACGCATGTCATCATCCCATGACACTAAACATCGTGAAAATAAGGTCAACGCTTGGGAAAGGAGATGGGACAGCATGTTGCCCCTTAAAGACAGCAATCAAGAAGAGGTTTGGGAAACGAAAACTCAAGAAGATGAGGTGTACTTCCTTGAAGAACAACCAGTGAAGATTGTGGATCCCACACGAGGATTGGAAGGGGTGTTTGTTGCCCCATTCTCCCAGCCTTATGCAAGCTTAATGTCTAATGTGTTGCACCCTCCACCACACCCACCCGAGGCTTCCAATGCACCTATCGACGATGCGGTACTCGCTCTCAGCTGTCAAATGCTACCACCTCTATGTGACGACATCCAGGTTCTATCCTTCCTTGCTCCTGTTAATTTTCATAGCTGCATTTATAATTTTGATTATGGGAATGAGGGGAGACAAATGTGTTTATGGATTAACCGTGGGTTTAGAGAGCCTCCTCAATTGTTTATTTTCTCTAACGATGCAGTGAAATTTGAATGTTGCAATATTGAATTTCCTTATGATGAATATAAAGATAAATCTACATGGTTAAGAACTATAACGATCACCTGTTTGCTTGTGCATGCATTACGAAGTCCAACAAGCATAAACATCAGTCTTCCCTTTTTGAACTTAGTTCTTTGTAAATTCCTTTGTACATAGTTGTTTTCGAGTAGTGTAGGTTTCCTGTAAATACTCTGCTTTCCTGCTTTCCTTAGGTTAGTTGGTTTCCTGTAGGTTAGTTGCTTTAGATTAGTTTTCTTGTTGTTTGCTTCGCTTTTCTGCTTTGGTCAGTTTAGGTGTTTGTTTTTACTTTGCTTCTATTTGCTTTTTGTTTTCTCTTGCTTTGTTGTTGCTTTGTTTGGGGTTCCTCTACTTTTAGCTGGGCATATTCATGCTCACAAAAACCATACTTATTGCCTGGGGCTATTCTGTGTATTCCTTCATCAAACTCTAATCAAGTCTTTAGAGTGGATGGTGAAGGTCTTCTATTAGTGTCAAGCGATCTGGGTGTTTGATTCAAAGAGGATAAATTATTGGTTTAGTTCGACTCTGACATATTCTGAAATCTTACAACTCTTACACATTTTAAGAACCTGATGGTCATTGTAGGTCGTTTGCGAGGTCCAGTTAAGTGAAAAATCTAAAATTTTGCTTCAGTGCCACTGTGATTCTTAGCCCTGAGCATGAGCTTCATTGCTTGCGGGTTGAAATAAAATAACTGAAAAGAGAAAAAATTAAAAGAAAGAAAAGAAAGAAAGCATTGAAAATTAAAAGAAAGAGAAAATTCAAATTTTCTAGGGTATCCAAGGAACTGTACCGGGGCTATGGACACTCGGCTGGTAGTAGACCAATGTTCGGGAGAATCACAACGATAACCTTGTCGGGGCTATGGATGCCTAACTAGCAGTGAGGCATGTCCCGAATGCTTTTGGAGTTAGAATAAACTGCGTAGCTTAACTTGACAGAGTTTGGGTTCCTATAGCAACTAAAGGATGGGAATTAACGCAACTGCACACACACTTGGATTTTCAGCATACTGAAGGTTGGGTTAACTAGTGGTTTTGATCCTTTGGTTGAGTGTCTGGCTTGTTTTCCCTAGCGTGAAGATCAGAACCAAAGATTTTGGGTTCATGATTCTAGTTTGTCATCAGAATGCTTTGGAGCATTTCCCCAGCAAGTCGCCATTTGTTGTGCATGTTTTGCACACACGCCCCACTGTGGGCAAGGACCCCCTCTTTTCGCTCCAGACAGGTTGCTTTTCTCTCATCTCATTTTGTGTGCCACATTTTCCAAGCCCAAATTGGTCATGTGCCTTCAAACAATCAAATTCCCCTGACCAAATTCACTTACCTGAGTTTCGCCAAGTCTTTTGCTTTTGCAGAAGTGCCCCTGCGAGTTTCCCTTTGCCCATTGCCCTGGCAATCCCACGACTGTTTTCAAATCATCTCACCTAACCTGGGTCCGCCATACAAATAAATCAATGCATTCCATTAGTGGCAATTGGCCTATAAATGTTGCTCCCTACCCATCATTTTACTTGGGGCATTCAAATTTGGGGAGAGGCAAAGTCCCCCTTCCTTTTTTCTATTTTTTGCCTTGTTCCCGCTAACTTGGTCCCTGATCGCTCGATTCGTTTTTTCCTTCATTTTTTGACTTTGGGGACAAGTTTCCTATGGATTTGATGTTTTGAGGTTTGCGGAACCGGCGAGAGTTTGCGAAAGCTTTCGTTGTAGAAATTTATTCTCGAACTTCCATATTATTTTTTAACTTCGTTCCCCTTTGTCGATCCGGCTTCTCTTTTCAGATTTTGCCTTGAACCCAATGCTCTCCGAGCCGCTTCTTGGGACCTCGCTGACCTTTGGCGAACTTTCGTCCTTGATCTTTATTTCGATCTGTTTCGCGACCTGAATCCCTTCGAGGTATTCAACGTGATGGTTACCTTATCCTTCCGATCCTTTGTTTACGATTAATTTGTTCTCGTTTCGTCCGCTCATTTCAGGGCCTGCGACTCCTCGGTTCAGACAGCGATGGATCCAAATGAGCTCCAAATATGAATATTATGATCTTTTGATTATGCATGGATGGATCTAACAAGGAGTTTACAGGATTTGACTAACGTTTTCCTTGATTTTTGTATGAAAGCACTTACCACACTTCATGTATAAAGGATTCAAGAAACCTACTACGCGTTCATCAGGGAAACCCATTGAGAAAGCTAAAGAAGGTAAAGCACATAGCTCCTGTCACCATTTGTTTTATGCCCACCTTTCCTCGTGGCACCCATCAATAGAGTCTGTGTTAGAAAAAGGCATGTGCCAAGGAAGTCAATGTCAAAAATGCAAGGGGGTGGCCTTGAAGAAAGTATGAGGGAGTTGTCCTTGTTAGTGTAGGTTTTTATTTCCTAGTTAGGATATTTATTTTCCCTTTATTACTAAGTTTTTCCTACACCTTTTATTAATCTTGCTTAGGTTAATAAAGCATGTTAAATTAGGTGAGAGGATTATGAGGTGTCACCTTCCTACATGTTAGCATCCATTATCTATCTTGGAAAGATACTTTGTTATCTTTAGTCTGATAGATGGTTGCTCCTCATTGATCAGTGTTGCCACCTACACCCCTCCCTCTTGCCTATATAAACATGCTACCTAGCTTGTATTTTGATCAATATTGAATGCATTGTGTTGTTACTTTTCCATTCTCTTGCTTTGAGCTCTTAATGAAATTTTGTCTCCTCAACATTTGCATGTCTCTCAGAATCACTGGTTTGCTTTCATTTGCATTTCAGTTTATGTAGCTTAGATCTCTCTTTCAGATTTTGGTTTTTAATCTTATTCAAGATTTCTAACAGTCCTAATTTTCACCAGATGATGATGATCTTTGAGGAGTTGTCCGCTCAAATTAGGGGGAACCAATCCATTGATGCCATTCGTCAATGAGCATGTTTGATCCAATGAAGAATGTTGCAAGTCCATCAAGCAAAGGGCAGCCTTTGGGTAGCTACAGCTGTAGTAAAAGGGAAATCAACAAGAGGACAAAATTGCTACAGTGACTGGCTACTACAAGACAAAATAGGGAAAAGACAAATGATGTACTTTAAATTGCTAGATATTGTGGGGTAGGTGAAGCCATAGTGCAATCAAATCTAGGCCACACAATGTAATTCAATCCTATCCATTCATTTGGGCTTTGGAAAACTATAAATACAGGTCTCCCCCTCATTTGTAAATAGGTCGGAGAGTTGTTGTAAAGGAATTTGCAGCAATAGAAGACAACAATGCATTATTTTATGGATGTTCTCTTTGATTTTGCTCATCTTGCATTCATGGTTCTACTTCCATGTTAGTTTTAGTGTTAGTTTTTTGAATGGAAGTTGTGATGGTGATTGTTGTTTCAGTATTTGATGAATTTCCAGCTCATGCTTTTTGTGGTTCATTGATGATGAATCACTTTGCAAAGCTAGTCTGAGCTTCCTTCCTTTATTGTTGCAACTTAGTTCGATTACATATACATGTTGTGTGTGTGTAATCTAAAAATTTGCAGTCCTTAGAAGATTGCACTGGTTTTGTGCAACTGTAGGATCCTCTTGACCAAGCAGAACCCAGTTTAGGGAGTTTGTCTACTGTAGCAGCCTCCATGATCACTACTCATTTGTAGTTTTAGATCCAGGAACTTCCTCTCTTCCCTAACCTTTTTACTTTTTTTTTAATAAGTAACCTATGCTAAGATTCATTGCACATTGTAAAGCCAAATCTAATTATAAAATGGAGTTCAAAACTATTGTTTGAACTTGCAGCAAATGCATAGCAACTCTCCCATCTTAAGAATTCCATTTGCAGACCCAACTTCCCACACTTTGTAACTCATCTATAAGTATGCCTTGTGATTCCAACAAATCACATCAAACAACTGAGATATTCCAAGCACTATCAAGACCTGACATTAGAGACCTTGGGATAGTGTTCTGTAATCTGATTGTGGAAGATTGTCTTTCACGAGAGGTGATTGACCTAAGCATTACCTTTGTTGAGAAGTGCATAAAAAACACATCAACAGTTTCCTTTTCCATCCAATTGGGGAAAACCTATTATAAGTTTCTTCAATTGATTCACATGAATAGAAGAGACCAAACAAATAAGAAAAGAAAGAGATAATAAGATGTAAATACTTTTTGGTTGACCTAGAACCTACTATGTTGAGATAAAAGATGACCATTCCACTTTAAAAATTATATTCACTTTTTCCATCGCCAAGTTCAAATTTAAAGAAGCACAAAGAGAAAAGAGGATGTAAAAGTATCTAACAATTTCATTTGGACCCACACATTTTCATCCTTTCTTTAATAAAAAAATAGGGTATGTGTTAGACCAACTATGAATACATTATTTCTAAAAGGAAACCTTGAAACTAGAAGTAGCACAATAAAAATCAATCCCCTTACTCAAGTTATTAAAACTAGGCTCTTCAATCCCCACAAAAGGAGAAGAATCATCTACCAAAGGTTGCTCAATAACTAAATCACTTGAAGGTAAATTCAAACCTTCCACAAGGGCTCCTAAAGAATAGTCTCTTAGCAAATGATTAATGAATTCAAAAGTAATCACAAATAAGTAAGATGCGAGAGGGTACTCATGTGCAATTGATCTATGAATGGGAAAACAATTCTTTTGTTTACCATTAATTCAAATTTGAGCATAGGAATATCCAAAAAAAAAATCATTAATCTATTAAAATATTAACCAAATAAGATTTCAACATTAAAATGATGAAGAACCATTTAATATAATATAAATATTTTTTAAAATCTACTAGAAACGAGGAAACTTTTTGTCTAAAAAAAATTCCCAATTCATCCCTTCCCAAACTAGTTAAGAGATTACTCAAAATAAATCTACCCTTCACAAAACTAGTTCAAGAAGAGAAGACCACTTGGATAAAATATTTTAAACCCTCAAGTTAATAGTTTAGTGAAAAATTCATCACATTAAGAAGGGTAATTGGCCTTAAATTTTAAATAGCGAAGGATCCCTTGCTTTAAGTAACAACTTGATAAGACCTTTGTTAATGTCACTACCAATGTAGCTCATAAAAATAGATTCATTATACACCTTAAGTAAGATTTTGCTAATCCAATCAATGTTTTCTTTATAAAACTCGATAAAAAATCCATCAAAACTAGAAGCTTTATTTAACTTTAACTAAAAAATAGTATTTTTAGATTCATCTAATAAAATTCAAGCATCTAGACCTACTTCATTATTTGCAACTAACTTACATGGAACAACCTTAAAAACTAAAAACCTAGCAATTAACATAGAAGCACAATGTAGATGCTCTTCCTTATACTTCACTCAACAAAAAACAAATATTAGCATGGTTTGTCAAATTGAGCAAACAAGAACAATCATCCCTATGAAATATTTAAACATACTTAATAATGCAAACCAAACAACAAAAGATGAAAGAAACCAATGCAAGCATGTTCATACCTATCCCATAGTGGATTGGTGCTACTTTGATGTGGAAATTAGCCCTTTCCCAATCCCTTGATAAGCTTGATGATGGATGAAATGTGTGCTTGTTGATGCAAAATTCCAATAACCTAGCTATGGTTGATGGATTCTATGCTAACTTGGATGAAAGTGTGGATGAAGTTGTGGATTCAAATGAACATAATGATCTTACATGGATTGTGGATAATAAACTTGCATAAACTTGTGGATCCCAAATCAATAGAGAAGGCCTCTATTTATAAGGAATAAGGATTGAAGAATGAAGAATGAGATGGATGTGGGATTAAAAAAGGACCAATGACATTATGCCACTTGTCAACATGCTAATGAAGGAGAGTGGAGCACATTTTGAACTATGTGCATGTTTAATGCATGTAGGTGAGATTTGAATTTCAAGAGGTGGCTTGTGTAAGAGGAGGTGTAAGAGGAATTAATGCCAAGGTGGCTCAAGGAGAGGACTTGTAAGAGCCTTCAATGGAAAGGTGGAGGAAAAAACTCCTTTGGGAGGGAAAAGTCAAGTGGGTCGAATATTCAAAAGAATATGCCATTTTTAATGGAAATAGGGTGATTAGTAAATCAAATAAACTAATTTACATGTGCAATTTGACCAAGGTTGACTTACCCAAGGGTGGAGTCAAAAGCTAGAGGAATGGGGGATTAGTGTTAGGAGTTAATTAATTTAGGATTAACTAACTTATATGAAATTAGTTTGATTGTGACATTTAATTTAAATATTTTGAGTTTATTTAAATCAAATGAGAGGATATTGGAACATTAGTAATTTAATTAAATAAAATGATTTATTGAATTAAGTGAAGAACATTAGGATTTAATTAAATAAAATTGAATTATTTAATTAAATGAAGGACATTAGGATTTAATTAAATAAAGTTGATTTTTTAATTAAATGAAAAACATTAGGATTTAATTGAATAAAGTTGATTTATTTAATTAAATGAAGAACATTAGGATTTAATAAAGTTGATTTATTTAATTAAAGGAAGAATATGATGAAATAATTTGATAAAGTGTATTATCTGATTTTAGGAGGAATTAAATTAATTAAATAAAGATTATTCAATTAATTGGTTAGTGTAGAAATGTTTAAGGAAGAATCGGTGTTAGTGAATCAAGTGCATGATGTCAATCATGATATTTTGAGTGTCTACATTTTGCCTCTCTTTGAAGCAATGTACCTTCTCTGTTGATTCAAAGAATAACCTTGCTGAGATCAAAGTTCAATTTTATTTTATTTTTTTCGAATGCCCGACTGCTGCCCTAGTGAGAAGAATTATGCTATTATATTGGCCCCTTGAGAGATCAGTCAAAAATTCCAATTTGTAGGGCCAATCTCACGACAGAGAGGTTCAAGATGAACGTATGGATGGTATGATGATGATGAAAATGAGATGGTTGTATGGATGCCAATGTTTATGAAATACAACAATTTAAGATGCTTAGAATAAAAAATCTATATTATGCCCTAAATGATAATGCAAAATGGATGATGTGATATGCAATGAGTATGCGGATGGATGCTTTATGCTATGAATATGAGTTTTATGTATGCTAATGATGTGTGGATGTAGGATGGATGCATTGGTGATGTTTGGTTGACTACCATGACAACATGTTCACGCGGAGAGAAGAAAGAAGAAGTGAGATGATGAAAAGAGAATCCAACAAGTCAATGATCTGTCGAGACTTTATTAGAAATAACGATGAGAGATTGATGATGTTTCGCTTATCAGAGATTAGGGACGTAAAGAGCATACTTTCCTTATGTTTGATAACACAAGTAGATACGATGCATCAAGGTATAAAGAACCAGGATGGCTTTGTACCTAGTGAGATGGAATTTGACTCAACAATTAGATAGGAGTATCCTTGTTCACACCTGACATACGGACACCTTACTAGGATGTAATTTAGATATTTCGAACATCATGGACCAAAACACGGAAAGGAAAAACCCAAAAATGTAATAATCAACAAGTTTTCCAAAACACCTTCCATCTATGCCTAATAAAGCAAGTATTCACCAAGGTTATATTACAAGAACATCCAACAAGCACAACAAATGAAAGATAATGATCAATGCCCCATTACTTTCTCTCTAAATTGTTTTGATTAGAAATCATCGAGAGGTCATTAGAATGAGTGCAATAAGATAAATCAACAAGACAAAGATCAAGTAAACAAAGAAGCCAATGTTCTTCATACCTCCAGCAAAAGGGATGTGTTTTGCTTAGGATAAGTATCCAAAGTGTTTTTCCAATAGATAATGTTCATTGTAGGAAGGATACATCCTAGAACATGTTAATGGGTGGTGGCAAGTGGATAGGTTGTTCGAAAGGCCATTGATATAAGGTTGATTGACATGTTTGCTAAAAAGATCAAGAGTTTGATTTTGCATTTAAAAGTTTGCTTTTGTTGATTGTCATGGTTGTTTCTATTTGTATTGCCAAAGGATGAACATGACGATCAGTTTATTATGGATAGAAGTTTATTGTGGGTGAAGTGAAATGAGACGGATGGATTTTTTCAAATATTTGGATGTTTTTGATGTTTTTGAAATGTTTTGAGGGTATTTTTTGGTATTTTCAAGATGTTTTACAAATGTTTTGATTTTTGAATTTTCCAATGTTTTTGGTGTTTTCTGATATTTTGACCAAGAACCTAACCTAAAGACCTATCCTAGGAGCCACGGGAGCTGATCAAAGAGTAGCCTTGCCTATGTTATACATGTAGAGACCACGTAGTTTGACTAACAAAGACTCGTTATTTGATGAGGTATGAACAAAGGAACTAGCAGTTTATTATGATGAACCCCTAAAGGACTAACCTAGGGTGTCTCAGGGGTGCATCAATGATGGCCTTGCCCAAAGCGCCACCAAAGTGGTTTTCACTAGAGGATGATTTTTTTTCTTTACTGTTTTCAATCCTTTTTCTGATTTTTATTTTATTTTTATATTTGTTGATTTTTTTGTATTTTTGGATTCACACCTTGAAAAGTTTAAGCATAAAACTTTTTGAGATGGGAGCTATTGATAGGCTCCTGTAGAGGCTCACCTTTGCGTGTAGATAGTTGATATGCTCTTGATTTATAGCTTGTTGTGATGATGAAGGTTCCCAACCAATTGGGTTCAAACTTTCCCTTATTGTCTAGATTTGGCACATTCTTCTGATTCTCTTTCAATACTAGCTCTCTGACTTGAAAGATCTGAATCCTGATCTTCTTATTGTAGCTTCTCTTGAGAAATTTTTCATAGACTTGTATATGGTTTAAGGCATCCATGCACTGCTCATCGAATAGTTCTAGCTCGTTCAACTGTGAAACCCGATATTCTTCATCAGTAATGAGATTCTACAATGATATTCTTAAGGATGGGAGCTCAATCTCAATGGGAGAGATGGCTTCTATTTCGTAGACTAGGGAGAAAGAGGTTGCACTTGTAGGCATGTGGATACTCATTCAGTAGGCCCATAAGGTAAGATTTAGCTGTAAGTGCTAGTCACGACCAACATCATTGACTATTTTCTTTAGGACTTTCAAGATGGTTTTATTCATAGCCTAATCTTGGTCGTTACCTTGGGGGTAATATGGGGTGGAGAAGAGATGTTGGATATTGAATTTTTGGCATAGCTCTCGAACATCCTGGTTCTTGAAAGGTGTTCCATTATTTGAGATAAGGGCTTGTGAAACATCGTAGCGGAAAATGAGGTAGTTTAGTATGAATTTGGAGATCTACTTCCCTATGATGTATGTTATTGGGATGGCCTCTACCCACTTTGTGAATTACTTAGTGGCGGTGATATTTAACTTGTGTCCATTGGATGAGGTGGGAGTGATTTTTCCAATGAGATCGAGCCCCCACTGTGAAAAGGGCCAAGGTGTTACAATTGGTTGGAGCTCCTGAGCTAGTACATGGATGAGATCCCCATGTTGTTGACACAACGAACATTTTGAAACATAGTCATGAGCTTCCTTTTCCATTGTCGGCCAATAGTACCCAATCCTCAGTAGTTTCTTAGCCAAGGTCATACCACTCGAATGTGATCCACAAATTCCATTGTGTACCTCAGTTAAAGTAGTCAAAGCTTCCTCAGGGTTAAGGCATCGCAACAAGTTTCCTTCGATACTCCTATGGTATAGGGTGTCTCCTAAGATAACAAAGCGGGATGAATTTTTGACAAATGTTCTTTTAAGGTTTGGGGTGATATCAGTAGGGAGGACTTTCAAGTAGGTGTAAATGTCATAATACCAAGGGTCACTAGGACCAACGATTTCACACTCGAATTCAAACTCTGGTACCTTGAAAGCTGGTACGAGAAGCTACTCTAGAAGGAATTCTTGCTTAGGGACGTTGTGCGGGATATCCAGTAGTGATCCAATTGTTTTCATAGCATCTGCTGCTCTATTGTTTGCCCTGGGTATTTGCTCAAGCATGATGTCAATGAAGAATTCTTTGAGGCTTTCCACCAGTTTCTTGTATGTGGTCAATTTTTTATCCTTCATTTGGTATTCATCATTAACCTAGTTGATGATAAGATGTGAGTCCCCATAGACCTTGAGTCACATGATCTTCCATTGTACTGCAATTCTGAGTCCTATAACAAGAGCCTCATATTCTATAATGTTCATTGTGCAAGGAAAAGATAGCTTGTATGACATTGGTATGCAATCTCCTTGTGGTGTAATGAAGAAGACCCCAACTCCTGACCCATGTTGTGTGTAGGATCCATCAAAATATACTTTCAAGTGATCTATTGCACTTAGGTTAAAGATTGAATCATTAGGAAATTCTGATACCAATGGGTTCTTTGAATACACCGGTGCTTCTGCCAACTAATATGCAATTACTTGTCCTTTAATGGCCTTCCGTTCGACATACTCAATGTCATGTTCTATAAGAATCATGACCCATTTAGCTATTCTCCCTATGAGTGTTGCTTTAGAAAGCGGATACTTGAGAGGATCTATCTTGGCAATGAGTTTTATCTGATGTGCCAACATATAGTGTCTAAATTTCTATGCGGTAAACACTACTGCTAGGAAAGCCTTCTCAATGGATGTATAATTCAACTCATGTCCTACCATGGTTCTACTAATGTAGTAAATAACTCTCTCTTTCCCATTTTCATCATGTTGTGCTAAGAGAGCGCCAAGGGATGTTGTTGTTGCCAATATATATAGGATCATGGGCTTGTTCATAATTGGTGGCATAAGAGCTGGTGGTTTGAGCAAGTACTCCTTGATTTTATTGAACACCTGATCACATTTATCATCCCATTTGTATGCTACCCCCTTTTGGAGTAGATGAGAATATGGGATAGCCTTATTTTCCAGCTGTGCTATAAATCGACAAATGGATTAGAGTCTTCCTTGCAAAGCCCTTAACTGTTTTAATGTTCTTGGTGCTTCCATCTTGAGAATCACTTTGACTTTTGCAGTGTCTATCTTGATTCACCTCATAGATATAATATACCCAAGGAGCTTTCCTGATTGTACACCGAAGACACACTTTTTTGGATTGAGCCTAACCTTGTATTCTTCTAGCATATTGAAGATGGAGCTTAGTGTTGCTATGTGATCATGACGCTTCTTTAATTTGGCCAATATATCATCCACATAGTCTTCCACAGCTTTGTGAATCATTTCATAGAAGATTAGTGTCATAGCTCTTTGTTAGGTAGCTCCTACGTTTTTCAACCCAAATGGCATCGTGTTCCAACAGTAAGTCCCTCATGGGCAAGTGAAAGTTGTCTTGTGTTGGTCATCCTTAGCTATCCTGATTTGATTATACCCTGAGAATCCATCCGTTAGTGATAACATTTCATGCCCTGCCGTCATATCCACAATCATGTCTATGTTTGGGAGAGGGAAATAATCCTTGAGGCATGCTTTATTTAGGTCCCTGAAGTTAGTGCAGATGCTGATGGCTCTAGTGGGCTTAGAGATTGGTACAATATTTAAAACCTGGTCTAGATAATCAATTAGCCCTATGAAGCCAACATCAAGGAGTTTTTGTAATTAAAGTTTGACCAGTAATGCTATTTGTGGATGTATTTTTCTCAGCTTTTGTCTTACTGGTTTCGCCTCTGGATAGATGGCTAGATGGTGAACCATAATTTCTAGATCAAGACTAGGCATATCTTAGTAGGTCCATACAAATTGTACCTTTCTTTCCCTTAGAAATGCAGCTAGTAGTTCCCGTTCTTTTGTCAAGAGTGATTCTACATAGAATGTGATATGTGGTGTTTCCTCGGTCCGTAGATTGACCAGATTGCACTTTTCTACTAAGACTGTTGACTTCTCCTGATGAATAGCACTAAGGGGAATATTCAATCCCTCATCCTATAGCATCTTAGAGAGGTTTTCACCATTGGATAGGTCCTTTATTATTACTATTTTTGGGTCAGAAAGCACCATAGTGTGGTTTTCACTTAAAGACCTAGATATTACTCTTAAATTTTCACTTTTGCGAATGAGGGATTCAATCGTTTCCCCATAATATGTTTGTGTGTCTAGATAAATTTCTAACCTAGCTTTGTAATCTCCACATGATAGAGTATCCCATAATCCCATGAATTCCAAGAGAGCCCCATCATTTTTTAACGTGTCTAAAATTGGTGGTCCTCATTGGTCGTAATCGATGAGTTGAGGGTAGACAAGTTTTAGCTCATTGGTCTAGTTACTTGGTTCAAAAGATAGGGTACTAATCATGAGAAGGGAGGAATCCTCAAATAACATAGGTAGGTCAGTGAGGGGGTCCTCAAAAGGATAAGTAATAGATATAGGAACCAAGGGGAAGCTTTGACTGTTTTAACTAGGAAACCTTTGCCAAGTATGGTTATTTTCAGAGGGGTACATCCAAGGCAAAGATTCTTTATACACTTCCCAAGAATGATAGGTTCTAGCAGGCCGTTATCATTTTTCGCAAGCTTTTCATTTTTGTTATAGCCCCATTTGTGTATTAACTGCAACCCTTTGTTGTTATTGTCCATGAGAAGATCAAGTATGGGCCTTTCATCTTGATACAGTAAACTTGATATATCCCTTTCGTCTACCACTTCCTCACTTAGGTCCCCCCACCTTTTAAATCTAGAGGGGTCTGCTTTGAAGGTTTGGGTTGATGTGTCAATTTGTTGAGGTTGTCCATGAGATCAAGGAGATTGAGGCAACTCTCCTATTACAAAAGCACTCTTTTTCATTTTGTAATCCCCAGACCCATTATCCTGGATAATGACTTTGATATCAAAGATGTATGGAATGGAAGGTGTCTTTGTCTCAAAAGTGGAGGCTAAGGTAGATGGGTCAATATATGGAGACGTGGGTCCTTCATCATTCTTTGGTACTTGGGGGATTTTGTAGTACTTGGCTTCCAAATTCTTACAATAATAAAATGGCTCGGGATCACCATGGATTGTGATCTCTTGATTTTGATAAGGAAACTTGACACATTAATGGAAGGTGGAGGCAACAACTTGCATCCCATGGATCCATGGGCATCCTAGGAGGATATTGTAAGGTAATTCAAGATCAAGGACTTGGCATGTAGTTTCCATAATAGTTGGCCCTACTTGAATAGGGAGTTGAATAGTGCCTTGAGACACTCTTTCTTGATCATCATATGCCCTGATTATTATACCTTTACCTTTTTCAATGACATCCTTGGAGAATCCCATATTCTTTATTAGCTTGAGGGTACAAATATTTAGACCTGCATGTCCATCCACCAAGACCCTTTTGAATTTATTCTTATGTACTAGGACTTTCAAGTGGCATGCTCAATTATGAGATGGTTGCATTGGGAAGTCTTGATTAGAAAATGTTAGGAGATGAGGTGTGGTGATGTTTCCACCCATATCTTGGAACTGGTCTGCATCAAGATCCATTGGGATGGAAGATGTGGCTAATGCTTCTTCTAGGATTTTTCTATGTGCAGGTGATATTTTCAGTAACTCCATGATGGAGATGTGGGTAGGGGTTCTTTTTAGCTAGTCCAAGACATTATAACCATTGGAAATAGATTTTGGATTAGAGACCGGTACCTTGGGTGGTTGTGATGGTCCAAGAATTTTAACTTTACCACTACGTGCGGTGAATCCATAGTCGGCTCTACCTCCCTTGACGTTGACAACAGTGACCCATTCATCTAAGGACACAAGAGCATGATCGTAAACATGGTTTACATTGTTATACTTTTCCTTTCCATCGTTGTTCCCTTTGTTGTGATCTAGCATCAGATTCATGTATATCTTAAGGTCTTGATTTCCTGAAGGTTGTTCAACATTTATGGTTTTGTCATCGATAAGGTCTTGGATTAAATTTTTTAGTCTCATGCAACTGGCCATTGTGTGCCCCTTCATTTTATGAAAATTGCAAAGGTGATTTTTTGTTTTACCATGGTGGTTTCACTTGGGGCTGTTGATAATTCTCATAAACAGGGATTTTAATGAGATTTTCTTGTACCAGTTTTTTCATGACAGATTCGATTGATTCCCCAAGAGGTTTGTATTTTTGTTTGGGGGGATACTTGTTCCGTAGAGGTGGTCCTCATTGGTTATTCATATTATTGACCACTTCATTTGTTGCGTTGTTGTGATAATGTGTTGGATTTTGTGTTTTTTTGGTTATTGACTTGCATTTGATAATATGATTGTGTTTTTTGCGTTGGGGCACTAATTATAACTTTGGCATCAACGACACCATCGTTAGTGACATTCTTGTTCTTTGCCCATGTGCAAGGTTTTTCATTGTAATTGGTTGATGGATGGTTGTCTTGATAAGTAGGTGTCGCCCCTTGTGCGATAAGGGTTGTTTTGATGTTGAGTGCCTTGGGGATCAACTAGTCGTTTGTGGTGTTGCATTACATTTTTAGATGGAAGGATAAGGTCCCTTCGAGATTGGAAATGATCATGCATATTTTTTGTTCTTCTAGCATAGCCCATTTTCTTTTGTTGGCCTTGGATCACCATCATTGTAAGAAGGATGCAAATGTCTGCCCCTTGGCTTATTTTAAGGCAGATAGTTCTTCTAGACTCACGTCCATGCCTATGTTCAATGAGTATTTTTGTATGAATAAGTCCACAATTTCTTGGAACTTTTTGATTCCAGGGGGGAGACGAGAGAAACATTCCATTACTCGGCCAACCAAACTTCGAGGGAATGGTAGCATTAGATAATAATCATTGTATGCAACTTCCATACAATGTACCTGGAATTCCCTGATGTTATCTTCAGGATTACTCATCCCACGATATTTTTCAAATTTAGGGATTTCAAATCCTTGTGGGAATGGCACCATCGCAATGCTTCTGTCGAATGGATAAAGGCACAAACTATTTGGTGTTTTTGTTGTCTTCCCTGATTGGAGGTCTAGCACTTGTTGTGAGAGTAATTTGATTTATGTAGACACATCATTTTACGGATTGGGTGGTGGGATGAATGTGTTTTGAGGCGATTTGATCATTTGAGTGATGGGTGGATTGCTTTGTGTGTTTCTGGGAGGTTGTTACAATTTTTTTTGTGCAAACAACACTTGTTGGTATGCCTACAATTGTTGTTGTGCCAACAATGCTTGTTGTTGGGCTAGTAGTTGAGTTGCTTCTTGTTGCACTTGGTATTGTTGCAAAGCTTGTTGATAGGCTTGTTTTTGGATTGCTTGTTGTTGTGCTTGGTATTGTGCTTGTGGTTGAGCTTGTTGAGCTTGATATTAAGCTTGTGCTTGGGCTTGTGCTTGTTGGGCGGCTTGTGCAGCTTGGGCAACTTTTGTGGCTTGTGTTGCTTGCGCAACTTGGGTAGCTTGTTGTTGTTGCAATAAAGCTTGAGCTTGCACTTGGGCAGCTTTTTGTGTGGCTTGTTGTGCCTTAAACTACTAGAATGCATTTTGATAGTCTTGCTAGACAGCTTGTAGTGTAATGCTATATTGGTTTGCCATGTTTGGTTTCAGTGGTGCAGGTGGAGGATTCAGAATTGTGTGAGATGTTGTCATGAGATATTGTTGAGGTGGTTGTTGAGGTGCCATTTGAGTGATGATTGGGGGTTGTGTTGTTGATTGTGCAATTGATATGCTAGGTCCTTGGGAGACCACATTTTGAGGTGTAATGATTGATTGTGTTGCTTGGATTGATGTCACATGTTGTTGCAATATCGGTGGCATGTTCAGATGATTTGGTATGTTGACTTGATTTATAATTGAAGGATTGTTTTGGTGTGATTAATTTGGGATTGGTATGTTAGGTAAAGGGGGTTTCCCTAAACCAGTGATTGATGTGGATGTTGATGTTAGAGGAGGTAGTGGTGGGATAATTGGCAGTAGGTTTCCTTGAGAAAGTGATGATGAGGCCCCAAAGATTCCCCCTTGTCTGAATAGACCCACTTGTCCTTGCGGCACCATGGGGAGAGAGACTTGTACATTGAGAGAATATGTCAGGGTTGCAGTGAAAGCAAATGGATTGTTGGTGTCATAAAAGATGAGTGGAACATATAGATGTTTTGGATCTTGAGGAACGATATTTGGTAAACCCAAGGTGGTGTTTGCATCCAATATTTGGTTTTTTACAAGTGGATGTGTTTCAAAAGCATGAAGTAATGAACTCCACTTAGTGACTATGGATTGACTTGGAGCAAGGGATGATGTGGGTTGTGGGATGGGTTGGATGACGTTTTGAAAAGGTGGTGTGAATGGTACAAGCAACATATTCTCAAGAGGTTTTTCCACAATAGTGTTACATCATAATTAGAAGGGAGTTTATCTCCTTCCTTTACTAATTCTAGCATGTATTGTGAAGGATTAAGTCTCATCATTGCATTGACAATTTTGTGATTTTCAGGATTTTGGACCATTTATATGATTTTGTCTTGAGTCATTCCCAGGACATTGTTGGTAATATCCTCCACTTGGAAACCTTCCTCTTGAATATCTTGTGGTAGTTGAGGAAGGTTGAGTGGGGCATTTCTAGATCTAATGGGGTTGATCGCAGGTGCAGTTTGACTCAAGTCACTTAAAGTGGACGTTTCTTTGTTTGTTTCCATGTTTTTCTTGTATTGAGATCTAGTTTGGACCATAAAATAAGAATCAACTTTTAGGAATATGGGATGGTGAACCTCTAATTCCCTAGGTTGGTCTAACTTTAGGTACAAAAAAGAAAATCTAGGATTTTTAAGGATCAAAGGATGGTGATGAGATAAATGAAAGATGGATGATGTGAATGATTGAACTCTTAAGAAATCTTGAAGGAGATACTAGAATTTAGGACTTTTGGATTTGATAATTAACTTATAAACTCCAAGATGTTAGATGTTATCTTGGAATAAACTTTTTCACAAGGTGATAATTTAACTAAGTGTGTGAAGAAGGATGCATCTACACACACTTAGTTAAACAAGATAATTTTCATTTGATTTAAAGGATATGCCAAAAGTCTAATATGAAGGATTTTTTCCAAGATTCTCAGAGTTGTTTTTTCAGATGGGATTTGATTGATGTTTGAGGATGGATGAAAGTGTTGAATTTGATCCTAGGTGTACCTAGAGAGACTTTTATTTACAAGACCTAGGTATTGAAGAACATGCTATACTTCCAAGAACTTTTCAACCCTACAAAGTGAGATACTCAAAACATTGGAAGAGATTTGGATTTTGACAATAATAGAATGAGTACAAGTTTGGGTTGTCCTTTGATCCACGTTTGTAAAAGTTATAGAGCAATCTTTCTCTAACTTGATAAAATATAGACTGACGTTTCTTAAGATTTCTTGGACTAAAATGTTTGTGACAATTGATGGACTTTGGTTTTGGGACTTTGATCTTGCGGGGAATCATTTGAACATGTTAGAACTGGAATTTTCGTAAAAATTCCAAAATTGTTATCAATGAAAAATAGGAATTTTTTCCATGATTTTCATAAAAAGTTACTATATTTTCCTTCACATAGCCAAAATTGCATTTTACCGCCAAAATACCTTACATGGCTTTCACCTCTTACGTCATTACCGTAGCCTCTTACCAAATAGGTCACGGTAGTGTAGTAAAAGGAACTAGTATTATACCCTTTCACTGCTATACCGCAAAGAGTTAACATGCATCCCACGGTAAAGTGGTATAAAGATCAATAGCAGCATAGGGAGACCATTGTACCACAGAAGGATGATGAAAAGCTAAGATAGAAGAAAACTGCTAAACCACAGGGGATCAAAACAAGACCTGCAATAGCGTGATGTAATAGCTAATATAATAGAACACCGCAACACCGCAATGAGGAAAAAGTTTAACCGCGGTAAAGTGGTAGGGAACGAAGTAAGGATATACCGTGACACCATGATGAGGGAAAGAATGGTGCACGATAGTGCAATGTATTGAAGTAAAGTGACATTATGTACCATGGTATCACAGGGAAATGAAGGGTGATGCAAGGTAACATGGTAAACAACCATTGGAGCATTTAAAGTGGGCCCATTGCATCAGTCAACTTCAGAATATGAATTGAGATCATAGTGAAAATTTTGAATGATGAAAATTTAAGATTTGAGAATTAAATGTGGTTCGATGTGAAATAAAACAAGCAATATTGAGATTTTTCCATTCATAACAACGAAAGCTAAGAGAGGAAAAGTTCGTGATATAGGAGTGAAGAGAAATTCTCAAGAAGCAACTTTACTCTAGGTAAGCTCAATTCATCACCTTCTTTGTTCTTAGCAATGGCACCAAAAAGATCAAAATCGGGAACTAAGAAGGATGAACCTAAGAAAACCCCTTTACAATTTTTGTTGCTTAGTCTACTACCTGAGTCAATTGATAACGGGCCTAAGAAATTTTTTAGGGATTCAACTCAAGGGTGTAGAGACCCAATTATTCCTTTGTCTGGGTGAAATCTTTATTGGTATTTTTATAAGAATAGAAATGAGATGGTCCCGGTATCAAACCTGTGGACTCTTGACCTGGAAAAATTGATAGTTCTAAATTTTTTTGTTGATATTGAACTAATTAGAGCTTTGGCTAGCAAATATCATGCTCCAACAAAGATTGTTAGGATCTTGAATGGTGGGGGTTTAGTAGATGTTTCTAGGGATGCCATCATTGAGTGTTTTAACCTAAATAAACACGCGGTTACAGAAGTTGACTTAGGGAAATTGGAACATGAGTATAAAATTCTAAGAAAAACTTATAGGAGATATGAGCTCCCCTTACACATGAAAAGGGGTGATAACAACATAATAATTCCTATCCCCTCTTCAAAGTCATAACCTTTTCCAGTGTCAAATTTTCAATTTTATTTCAAGAATACATATCATGCACTTTGTCAGGTTCTTGGTGTAGATGCAGAAGATAATATGTCAATAGGGTTGATGAGGATGGCCATGATTATTCAGCATCCTGAGTTGAATGTGGAATTTTATTTTTCTTCTATAATTGAAGAATAGATTCATGAAGGATTATTTCAAGTAAGGGAGGCTAAAGCTCCTATCTCTTTTAGAAAATACTCTTTGTTTTTCCATTTTATTTTGTATCAAAATGAAACAAAGTGGACTAGGAGAATGAAATTGTGCACACAAGAAAATGGAATCAAACTCCCTGTACATAATTGGTGTTATATATGGGATAGTAGATGTAAGGAATGTGACTTTGTTATATTCAGAGATGACTTTGTTGTCAGAATTATTTCTTCCCTTGGCTTAGCAACACCAAGGATGCCACAGTCTTTAATGGAGATCATGAGGCCTATGCAATACAAGTTAGATCAAGATTTCACAAATAATTATGTTGATTGGTTCTTGATGCCACAACATACCATCATCGGGGTATATAGTTGCAAGCAAGCTCCACATATTTTGCCTAAATTCATCCCTGCTAGAATTTTCTTTTTGGATTTTATGTGGCAGATGCTCTAGATGGAGCATGAATTGATGAGGAATCAAAGAAAAGGAACATTTTTTCCTGACTTGTCAGTGTTTGAGGAATTGTCTATTGGGTCAAACATGCTAGAGGAATTGCAAAAATATATGAGGGTCAATTATCCCATCAGGTCTGGGAAGGTAAGAGTATGTGACCCAGAGGGATATATGAACATGATCAGAAGGACATTGCTCACAAAGAAGGCCAAATTCCATGCCTTTGATCCTTAAGAGGATCTGATAAGAAACTTGGTATATTTTGATGATGTATTTTAGACTAGGAAAAGATGGTTAATAATGATGAAATGGGAGGAACAGAAAAATGAGAAGAATAAGAACTTTAAGGGGTTCTATGTTGATGAGCCTGATCTTTTGAAAAGGATGCAGTTAATTCTTGGAAAGTTTGATGAATTTTTAAGATGGCTCAGGATGAAGGTGGATTCCATTTCCTGCACCTCAACAACCATCACAAGAGGCTTCCACATCTCGTACGCCACCCCCATCACCTGCACATCCTTCTCTTCCATCTCCCATTCATGAATCCCTAGCCAAGAAACAAAAAATTGAATCATTAGTTCACTATGGCTCAAGTGATGAAAAGCATGAAGCAGTTGTAGTTCTAGCTTGTAAGGAAAGCTTAGGTGTGGAACAAACTCTCCTAACGTCAAAACCTCAGAGAAGAATGCAGAGGTGACTTTAAATTATACAATTATAGTTCAATTAAGATACTCATGAAAGAAATAACAGAAATAGAGAAATGAACATACACAATTTGGACACCATATTTACATGGAAAACCCTTACGGGAGATAAACCCACCACACCAAGAAAAGCCTCTTTGTATTACAGTAAAGAAAATTACATACAGAGTTCAGAATTAACTTTCTGATGTCAATTTATAGCAGCATAATTTCCTGATCAACCTTGTACAACAATGCTCTTAGAATTGAATTCATACACACTGATCAAATTGCATGAGCAACACTTTGTTATCTCACACTCTTTTGTACATCATCATCTGCCATTGCCCGAGCATAATCATTTTTCCTCACAGTCTCTTCATCTCCCTCACAGGAACGGTCGCAACAGTCCAATTGCTAGTAGTTCACATTCCACTTCTCTGATTGGTCAAAAACAAACCATGTAGGATAGACATTCGGTCAAGGCATTCAAGCAATATTGCATGTTGGTGAGACACTAGGTCGTGTCTCCCCAATGCGACAATGCCTGACTGTCATTATCGGCCAGAGTCACCACCATCGACAAGAGTCATATTGAGTTCAAACCTGTCACCCAGACTCACTCTATTGCTAAGACATCATATCAATATCCACTTCAAAACCATCAGCTAGACCATCACTATCCGTGAGAGGTTATACCGAACACAAATCCATCTTGTGCAGATCTATCGACAAGAGTTCCGCTATCGCCAAGAGTCTTACAGAACCTTATGTTATACCGATGTTCATACCCATCAGCAAGATGAAAACCATCAGCAAGAGTTCACACCGATCACACCTGTCTATCGGCAAGACCAACAGTCATCTGCAAGAGATCATACCGAAGACATACCTGACAGTTCATATTACTCCAACCAGTCTATCGACAAGAGGTTACACCAAAGTTCATCGCATGGAGATCCATCGGTAGTTCACAAACAATTCTGTCAGCTAGAGAAACGCTATTGCTAAGAGATCATATCGAATGCACCAGCCTATCGGCGAGACCACATCCATCGACAAGAGTTCTTACCAAATGAAAACATGTTAGCCAAGAGTCTCCCCGATGACATCCTTGTGAATAACCATCAGTGAGACATACATTGTTGGGATGAGTTATTCTGAATGTCCATGCCTCTCCCTGATGACTTCAGTCATCATGAGTCTCCCTGATAACCACTAGGAACCAAACCGTCGGCAAGACAGAATCAAAGTCTTAGCAACCCAAGCACTTCAAATGATTAGAATACAGCTGCTAGTCGATAAGACTTCCAGAGGGTCTCACTGAATTTTCTCTTTCAAGAGTTTACATGCCAGTAGGATTGAGGCATGTTTTCCAACATAGCTTAGTTGAAAGAGGTAGCAGAGCAGCAAAGAATCCAGAAACCTCATGATCCTGAGATTAGGACATCAGAATAATCAGCAAATGAAAATCAAGATGATGAGAGAGTAATTGCTTCCTTAAGGTTCATGGAGGATGATAATTTCATTCATACTAGTGAATTCAGAAATTTGGGGATCAAGATGAAGATGAAACAGTTTGATGAAAGGCTAAAGATCAACCTCATAGGGGCTGATGAAGCAAAACAAGCTGAAATCCAAGCCCAAACATTGGTAGAGTTGAACATTGACAATATTAATGTTACTCCCCAAGAGGCCAGAGAATTGGTTTTGAAAAGTAATATGTTAATCATACCGGTGATGGATTTATCCAAGATATTTCTTCTGGACCAGATCAGAGCTCAAGATGATCCAATGTTGGTTGCAGAGTTTGATTCAGAGGAGGGAGTATCAGGAACAGGGTATAACCCTACCACCCAAACTCTTGCTCTATGGACAAAACAAAAGAGTATAAGAAAAAATAGACTGGTTGATGTGGTACAAGAGATGAGGGGATCAACCGTGGTAAGTGTAGACATCTAATTTGACCACTTCCATATGATCAAAGACGTCTCATTATTCATCCAGTTGCTTATCCCTTCTGTTAATATTAATTAAATCATGTGTTTAATTAATACCTTGCATCTTACATAAGGTTCTTAAAGTATTTAATTTAATAAATACTTTACCCCTCTTCCCCCTCTAAATTAAATAAATACACCATTTTATTTAATTTAGTCATATTCCCCTTTTGAAATTAAAATTCATTTTTTAATTCCTCTTTTCTCTCTCATTGTCACATCCTCCAACTTTTGCAAGTTGGTCTCTAATCCATCTTAACTCCTTCATCTTCCTCTAATTAACCATGGTTAACATATGCACACCCCTAATCATTATTAGGGTCACATCCTCCATAATCTCCCACTTGCTTCTAATTAGTCATTAGTCCATCTAATTAAGTACTTGCACAACCTTAATCATATGGTTAGTCCAACCTAATCCCCTTCCCATTTATGGCATGTGTCCTTAAGTCAACCTTATTAAAGGTCTTCTCCTTTTGGGCAAGGCACTCCACTTCCCCATGTGAATTTTTAATTCACTTTTAATCCCCCAATGCACTCAAAAGGAATTTTTAATTCCTTCACTTCTTCCCACATGTCTTCTCTTTATTATTTATTCTTTCCCATCTCCCCATGAGAATATTTGAGGAATTTTTAATTTCTCACATGTCCTCTCACCCACATGGGGACAAGCACCTCCTTTATGAGGAGATCTTGTCCAATCTCAAGGTACTTTGTACCCCCCTCCATGTCATGTACTATCCTTCCACCTCATCTCCACCTCATATTTCTTAAGCCTCTCCCCATGCCACATGTCAAGATGTGAGGGCTTGTGAATTCTCAACTCACCTTAGCCCTACATCTTGATATTTGGTGGCTCAATCTTGGCCATCCATCTCTTCTAGGAATTCTCAAAATTCCTATAAATACCCCCTCTTTTCTCTCATTTGAGGGGAGATCATTTTGCTAGCCAAACTCTTGCAATTTTATTTCTCAATCTACACTTAGCCATTTTCATGTTTTCATCCATTTCCATCCATCCTCACATCATCATCTAGTTTTCATATCTTGCCATCCAAGGAGCATACACATCAAAGATCAAAGGGCCAACCAAAGGATCGATTCGACACAAGGTATAAAGTTCCATTTGTTGTTTTTATCTTGTGTTGATTCCAACTTAGGCTAATCTTGAGGTGTAGGTTGTTTTGGTGTTTATTTGCACTCTTTAGTTTGTTGCTCATTTTCTAACGCATATATTTGACCTATCACATTTTTGGCACGCCCATGGGACCCACAAATGAGTCTATTTCTTTCATGTTTGCTATTTTTTGCATTTTTGCAGGTTCAGGTTACAGAGTGGCAGACTTGACCTTCCGATGGTGGACCTGACCCTGCTGGCGGACCTGACCCTCCAGTGGCGGGCCTGACCTTCCGGTGGTGGACCTAACCCTCCGGTGGAGGACTGACCTTCCATGGCGGACTGACCCTCCAGTGGCGGACCTAACCTTCCGGGGCAGACCTGACCTCCCGAAGGTGAAATTTCAAGTTTTTACCAATTGTCCTTTGGTAAATTAGGCACATAGTTTAATTAGAGGGGTCAACAAACCTTGTTTGGCGTGCTTGTGGAAGGCTATTTGACGTATCCAATCCCCTTGCATCATTTGGCGATCCTGGGTGATGATAAATCGTAGCTTTCCAAGTCCTTTGAGTCACCCCATTTTCATTTTCTTAGTGGGACCTGCTTGGGGATTTCATCACCCCAAGGGATGATTCCTACCACGCGTATTGACGGGGTATATAAAGGGGGGAGAGCGAAAGTTGTACCTCAATCCAACCACGTTGTAATTGGCGAAGTGTCAGGATGACATGAAGAGTTGGTCCGAGCCTTCAGTATCTCGCTAAGGTTCCCGACTCACGCTTGTAACGGGTTGGTGTTCACAGTTTGGGCCTCACATACCAGGTGTATATCAAGGACTCCTTAGCAACCATGTTCATCCTAGAGTAGAAAACTTTGTTGGCCATACCCGTTTCTACTAATCTTAGGGTTGTGTTGTCTGAATTGTCTTTCTCATGCAAAACCAGTCATTATCAGTTTGACCAAATCTTTTTTATTTTTTCTATACTTTGGGTCCTTTGCCTTACTTGTCCACCAAAAACATCAAGCTTAAACCTTATCCTTTGACAGACCTGACCACATGTTGTGGCGGACCTGACCTTATGCTGTGGTGGACCTGACCACATGTTGTGGCGGACCTGACCTTATGATGTGGTGGACCTAACCACATGCTGTGGCAGACCCGACTTTATGCTGTGGCGGACCTGCCCTTATGTTGTGGTGGACCTGACGTTTGGCCAACCTATATTATCACTTGGCATCCCTTGTCTCTCTGTTTTGAACATCAATACGACCATTCAGCATCCTAAACGAACATCTGAACGTTCATTCCAAGTCTTCATTCCCTCATTCTGAGAGTCATTCATTTTGAGCACTCTTTTGCTTGTTCTGAGAGTCATTCATCTGTCCTAAGATGCTCCCCATCCATCCCGAATCCGCTTTCATCTTTGATCTCCGCTATTCCAAATAAGCCCCGTTGGAGTAGTCTTCGAGTTGACCTAGGTATTCATCCCTAATCATAATCATCGTAACTGACTTAGGATTTCTATCCATCTTAAATCAGTCATCCTTTCCTACCCAATCAATCTGCTTCTATCTCAAGTTGGATTCGGTGTCGTTATCATACATCCACCCATCAATCAATACCTAGTGTTACCAAGGATCCTTCTTAAACTCAGCTGTGGATTTCGGTCTTCATCATATTTATCATCAAAGCAATCCTAATCATTAGATCGATCCAACCCCCACATCATCAAATCTATCTGGATCAAAATCTGAAATCTAGATTAATCCAGTGTCTACCAATCAATCTGATCCAATTTCATCAAATTAATCCACGTCGGTCTGACCGATCATCATTAGCTAATCTCCAATCCAATTGAATCAATCTTTCATCATCCAGGTCTTTCTAATATCTTGATCCATCTCATCATCTTGCATGCCCGTTCAGACTTGATCACAGGCAAAGAAATGGCCGACCAACAAACCCAAAATGCCCAATCAAACAACCCTCAAGATCCCAACAACATAATGAACATTTTATTAGATCCTAATTATGGCGCTAACATCCCTCATGATCCCCACAATGGTACCTCATCCCAATCCAACGTGGATGGTCAAAACACGTCACCACCTGGGGAGGAAAACATGGCTAATCAACCTGAGCTCACATTCGAGGAACACTTCAGTAACCCTGTTAATGCATAAATGATAGAGCGCCTTCTTGAAAAACATAGCGAGGAAATCTTGGCTCACTTGATTGACAAAGGTGTCAAGCTACCGTCAGGTGTCGACTTATCCAAGTATGGCACCTCCACATCTAATATACCCCAAGGTTCACATGACATCCCAAGTAGCTCATGCGTCCCCAATGTTCCTTCCATAGAAGGTTGGCATCAACTTGAATTCAGCAACGCTGTTCTATATCCCGTTGGCAATCCCACGCATCCCATCATCTTAGTCACAGGGACACCCCAAACCACTGACCCCAACGACCCTTTCACTTACGGCATGCCCCAAAACATCTCACAATCGCAACCTCTAATGCTACCGACACCACCCCCCTCAAATCCGCCTCCTGTCAATATTGGGGGCAGCCCTTTCGCTACCTTGCCTCCACCTCCTGGGGCTATGAATCTTCCACCATCGTCATTCATACCCAAACAACCTCCCCAATCCAACATCCCTCCACAAAATACATCCCAATCCTATGCTCCCATTAGTGCTCAACACCCCCCCTCGCAAAACATCTTAGCTACACCTTGACCTCAACAACAACCATTGGTCAATCCTTTATTCTCAACACAACCACCACTACATCAATCGTAACGAAATCAACCTCGGCCTTCAGCCCCGACTATATCTCCATTCTTTGCATCCATCTTATGCCCACAAGCACAACCACCACATAACATCCCATCTCGCCCACCACAGCCGCCAACAATGCATCAACAACAACCCCATCATTACAATTATTATAACCAGCAACAATATCAACAACAACCATCCTATGTGGCATCGTAATAGTCACATCAACACCCCCAATATCCACAAACTAATCAACAACACCTTCTCCATACTTCCCAATAGTACGCCACCCATAACTACCCAACCAATCCATATCCCGCCTCGCAACAACAACCTCTTTATCAACAAGTTCCCTTGGCGTATCAACAGGGGATATTGCCTCCTCATTATCCATACAACCATCCCCAAGCATCATCTCAGAATCCACAATCATCCTACCATCAATACCCATCCAACACACCGGCCAGTGCAAACATACTAGAAATCAAAGCCGCTTTGAAAGATCTTCAGGCAGGGACTGGCAAACAATCATTCAAGTTTAAAGATATATGCCCATATCCGTTTGATCCCTCCATCTCATTGATTCCCTTCGCCAAACATTTTGAAATGCCAAAGTTTGACAAATATAAGGAGAACAAAGATCCTAAGGCCCACTTACAGGATTTTTACTCCCAGTGTCAGGAAGTTATCCACAATGACAACTATCTCTTGTGCCTGTTCCCTCAGAGTCTGGCAAGCAACACCCTAGGGTGGTTCATGACCCTCGAAAAGGGATCCATAAAATCTTTTGTAGACCTGTCAGAAAAGTTTGTCTCCTACTCCTTCAATTTGGAGAAAGATATCGATACCTTGGATCTCCTCAAAGAGAAACAACGTGAAGGGGAAACCTTTACTAACTACCTCCAAAGGTGGCATGCCCTAGCAAGCCGAATGAAAACCCCTTTGAAAGAAAAGGACATGGTCACCCTCTTCGTGGAGAACTCTCACCCTGACATGGCTCATAACTTTAGATTACATTGTGTCACCACTTTCGTGGAGGTAGTAGAGAAGGGACCCATCCTTGAGCGTGCCCTTGTTGCCAAGGGGCACATCAAAATATATAATCAAGATAAGGAAAGGTCATTCAATGACAAGCCACATTTTTGGAACAAGAACAAAAATGCAGTAAATGATGGTGTTACTAATACTAAACATGTCCACATGGCTAACACATCCCAGAGATAGCAACAATCCATACCTAACGCCATATCTGTACTGCAGGGGACACCCCGTCCTCCCCAATAGTCCAATCAAAATAACCAAGGGAACACTAAATGCCAATATGCTCAACTAAGAGAACCTCTGAGCGTTGTCTTCAATAAACTGTTATAGATCAACTATCCGATCACGTACCCTGTCACCAAGCCACTCGACGAATCCAAACCTAAGCCCGCATGGTTTAGGGAAAATGAAGATTGTGAGTTCCATAAAATCAAAGGACACTCTTTGAATAAGTGTCAGGGTCTAAAAAACTACGTCCAAGATCTCATAGATCGAGGTGATATCAAGGTTGACCCCAGTCAAGCTCCGTCGTCTAATGCCCAATTGCAGATATATCAAAACGCCTTTCCAAACCATAATCAAGGCCCGAGCACCTCCAACAGTAATCCTCAAAACAACAGCACAAATAACGTGAGCTATAAGAATGTACCCCTCAATTACGAGGGTATTATTCATTACATTGAGCAGGTAGAACCTCGTGTATCCATGATACATGTCAAAGTTAAAGACCCTCAATGTGCTGTTACTACACGACGAGCCCGCATCACTGTCCCTGCAGCCTCTGCACCCATCCAATCAACTCCTATAAGCTCTCAATACAACATCCTTGATCACTTAAGAAAGACCCCTGCTCATATATCCATTTTGGATTTGTTTAAGTCTCCCCCGGTACATCAAGAAATCCTCAATAGAGCCCTGCAAGAAACCCATGTGCCAAATTATATCGACCCCACACAATTCCAAGCTTTGGTGGGACACTTGGCTTTGTCTCATCACCAGCACTTCAGCCAAAATGATATGCCAAACATCGATGTCAATCATAATCGCCCCTTACATATCGAAGTCGTGGTTGCTCGCCATAAAATAAAAAGAGTCTTGGTAGATAATGGCTCTGCCCTCAACTTGTGTACATTGAAATTCATAAAATAGGTGGGGTATACTCAAGTGGACTTAAGTAACTAGATCATCACAATCAAATCCTATGATAATGCAGAAAGGAATTCAGAAGGGATTATCAATCTCCCTATCCAGGTGGGACTTTTGGTTCAATACATTACCTGTCATGTCCTTGATCTGGAGTTGCCATATAATCTCCTCCTCAGTCGTCCATGGCTCCATGCTATGCAAGTCATCCCCTCCACATACCATCAGTGCCTGAAATTCCCAGTCAACGGACAAGAAGTCGCCATCTATGCCGATCCCCAACCATTTGAATATTTTCACGCTTTAGAAGTGTCATTTCCCCATTTACATTATTATCTTGGGGTTGAAATGGGGGCATCCCAGTCATCACCCACTAATCCACCCTCCATCGCGATAACCCCTCCATCTTCCACCACTGATCCTACAGTCACCAAAGTCTAGATCATTGACAAAGGGTGTGGCAAATACTAAATGCATACTGCTCTTAGTGTGGCAACCATGCCACCGTCACCACATGAGTATGGTCAACCTTCGCATGCTACTCCAAAAGAAGACAAGACTATCACCTTCAGTGGTAAAAACATTCCTACCACCATTTTCAGGTCCCCAAGTGTCAAGATAGATGCACCAGAAGAGGACATAAGCCAATGGGTCTACCGAGAAGAACCCCAACCGGAAACTCCTCTAAAGGAGTATTTTCAGGAAAAGTATCCCTAGCCAACAAAGTTTGTGGAAAAGAATAACTATCAAGGCAGGGGTCTAGGTAAAGAAGAGCAAGGGCAGTTGCAACCCATTGATACATCACAGCTACCAAAAAACATAGGCATTGGGTATGACAGAAATCAGAAAGGCCCTAAAACATCGTCTAATACTTCCAATAGTGTCTCTGTGGACAATGGCTCATTGGAAGACATACCCGAGGAGGAATCCATCATATGTGCGTACGATGGCGTCGATCACACCGACCTATCATCCATGTTTGAATGCTTATCCGTCTATAATATTAGCCTATCCCTTTGTCACCCTGAGCTTATTGATTGGGACCTCCATAATAGCACACCTGTCAATATGTCTGTGGATATGTATGTCAACCTTATGGGATTGGGGGAGGATGAACACTTCAGTCATAAAAATAAGAATAAGAAAAGTAAAGAGCGGTCATCTAGTGAAAACCTCCCTAAGGCACTTCCTGACCTTGAAAAAGTAAAAATAAAAGACGCATCTGATGGTGAAAACCTCGAAGAAGCGCTGGAAGAGGGAGATGTCCAGCTTCCCCTTATGGGAACTCAGTTATCTGCCCGATCATCTATTCTAATTGAAGAAACTCAAGAAGTTAATCTGGGAATTATTGAAAGTCCTAAAATCATCTATGTAGCTAAGTCACTCTCAAAGCAAGAGTATCCGGTCATCGTGCAGCTACTCCAAGAGGGAATCATTAACTTTGCTTGGTCATACTCAGACATGCCAAGCTTAGACCCCGCCTTAGTAGTTCATCACTTAGACATTCACCTAGACGCCAAGCTTGTCAAACAAAAGCTCTGCAAGATGCATCTGGAGGTCGCATTATTAGTCAAGAAAGAATTGGAGAAGTTACTAGAGGTGGGTTTTATCAGACCGATTGACTACTCTGAGTGGATCTCCAATATAGTACCAGTTGCCAAACCAAATGGAGACATTCAAGTCTACACAGACTTCAAGGATCTTAACAAAGCCTACCCAAAAGATGATTTCCCTCTGCCTAACATTGACATGTTGGTTGACCTAATAGCAAGACATGAGATGTTATCCCTTATGGATGGCTTCTCTGGTTATAATCAGATTCGAATCGCACCTGAAGACCAACAAAAGACCGCCTTCACAACTCCTTGGGGCACTTTTTGTTACAATGTTATGCCCTTTGGTCTCAAAAATGTGGGGGCAACATATCAGAGGGCAATGACAGTCATCTTCCATGACCTCATACATATCATCATGGAGGATTATGTCGATGACCTACTAGGGAAATCTTGAACACGAGCAGAACATCCTGCCATCCTGAAAAAAGATATTTGAGCGGTTAGAGCATTACAAGTTACGGCTAAATCCAAAAAAGTGTGTCTTTGGGGTCATGTCAGGAAAGTTGCTGGGTTTCATAGTCTCTCGCAGGGGCATTGAGGTTGATCCTGCCAAGGTAAAGGCTATCCTGGACATGCCACCCCCACGCAATCTGAAATAGTTAAGAAGCCTCCAAGGGAAGATGTAGTTCATCTGTCGATTCATAGCCCAGCTAGCAGATAAGTGTCAGCCATTCACTCATCTTCTGAAGAAAGATTCCACCTTCCGATGGAACCAGCAGTGTCAGATGGGTTTTGATAAAATTAAGAAATATTTAGCTCATCCGCCGATCTTGATGCCACCTATTCCGGGAAAACCCCTCCTGCTTTACATCTCTGCCACTTCAGTCGCATTGGGGGCATTGTTGGCACAACATGATGAATCATCAAAAGAGAGGGTGATCTACTACATCAGTCGGACATTGGTCGGCTACGAATTAAACTACTCCCCCATGGAAAAAGCTTGCCTTGCACTCATCTTCAACACACAGAAATTCCAACATTACATGCTCAACCATCTAGTTAAATTAGTCGCCAAAATTGACCCATTGAAGTATTTGTTATCTAGAACCACTCTAACTGGCCGCATGGCCAAGTGGGTCATGCTCCTAAGTGAATTCAACATAGAATATGTGGACCGCAAGGCTATTAAAGGACAGATAATCACAGATCAGTTAGCAGAAGCTCCTTTAGTTGATGCTCATCCATTGATCACAGAATTCCCTGATGAAGAAGTCTTCTCCGTTGATGAGATTGCCATGTGGACACTATATTTTGATGGGTCATATACACACAATGGATCGGGGAAGGAATTTTATTAGTTACCCCTCAAGGTGACTACATTCCAAAGTCATTCAGGATAGCATTCCCATGTACCAACAATATGGCAGAATACGAAGCTCTCCTCACCGGCCTCAGAATTGCAAAACAGTGGCACATAACTCATTTGAAAGTCTTTGGTGATTCTTTGCTAGTCATTAGACAAGTTAATGATGAGTTCCTAACCAAGGATGATAAGCTATTACCCTACAAGCACATGGTGGATGATTTCAAGAAATATTTCACCTTTATACAGTTTGAACAAATTCCTAGGGTATGAAACAAAGCAACTGATGCAATGGCCACTATTGGTTCCCTGCTTGACATGCCTAAAGACCGCACAAAGTGTGAGTTCCTTGTGGAAAAACTTTTAATCCCAGCATATGATATCCCCGAGACTAATATGGTGTGTGACATTGTGGGTCCCACTTCCCCATGGTACCAGGACATCTACACCTACCTCCATGATAATATTATACCCCTAGATCTTACACGTAATCAATGCAAATCCTTCGTTCATCGCTCTTCCCGATACATCATCGTCGGTGATACGCTTTATCGTCGCGGGTATGATGGAATCCTCCTTAGATGTCTGAATGAGACCGAAGCCCATGCTACACTAACGGAGGTACATGGCGGTGTCTGTGGAGCTCATTCAAATGGTATGGCTCTGGCCAAAAGGATCCTACAAGCTGGATATTATTGGCCTACATTGGAACATGATGCTTGTGAGTTTGTGAAGAAATGCTTTCCATACCAACAACATGCAGATTTGATTCATGCCCCAGCACAAGATCTTCAGCCCCTCCTAGCACCATGGTCATTTTCTCAATGGGGTTTCAACTTGATTGGCAAGATTTACCTGCCATCATCCGATGGCCATACATTCATAATTACCGCCACTGAGTACTTCACCAAGTGGGTGGAGGAAATGCCCCTTTCACAAATTACTGGTACTCAGATTTCCAAATTCATCCTCTACCATATTCTCTGCAGATATGGTATCTCGTCCACCATCCTCTCTAATAACGGAAAACCTTTTAAAAACCAAGCCATGAAACATCTCTGCGACACCTTCCATATCCAGCACCGTTGGTCAACGCCTTCTTACCCCCAGGGTAATGGTTAGGTGGAAGCAACCAATAAAACTCTTATCCGTATCCTCAAAAAGGTTGTCAATAACACTGGACGAGATTGGCACCTCCATGTTTATCCTGCCCTCTGGGCATATCGCACATCCATCCGCACCCCGACAGGCGCCCCCCCTACTCTTTAGTGTATGGTGCTGAAGCCATCTTGCCAATCGAAGTTGAGCTTCCATCATTGAAGATTTCTCTAAAGAATCTTATCAGCGAAGAAGATGCTCAAGTTGCACGGCTTGCACAGCTGGAATTACTGGATGAATGAAGAATAAAAGCCTATGATCATCTGCAAGCATACCAAAATCGCCTCAAACGTAATTACAATAAGAAGGTTCGTCCTCGACAATTCCAGGTGGGTGAGCTTGTTCTTAAGGAGAACCAGTGCACTCAGCAAAACTGAGACAAGAAAGGAAAATTTGAGGCAAATTGGTTGGGACCCTATATCATAGCTGCTAAATATGGATCTGGGGCATACAGGTTGACTACTCTTGAAGGAGAACCCCTTGACGAACCCATCAATATCATGCATCTAAAGAAGTTCTACACCTAAATCTGCTTGGTAACCCCACCAAGTCAAAAAAAAAAGTCAAAAAAGGTCCCAAAAAAAAAAAAATCAGAAAATCAATTAAAAATAGTAAAGAAAAATAAGTTCATCCTATGGTGAAAACCACCTCTTGGTGGTGCCTTGGATAGGTATGGATGGTGAAAACCTGGTAGTAGGCGTCATCCATAGAGGGCTTAATCATTATCTACCAAACATCCTAATTATTTTATACTTTCATTTGCACTATTGTCCTCCCCATCTCATCCTAGGCCACTTGGTATATATTGATTGAGCATTGAATGACCTATCTAGCCTATCCCCCATTCTGAGCTTTTCAGTATCCCACTTTGAGCTTACGACATTCCTTCCCTTTGTTAATCGGTCTGTGTCATCATGTAGGATCATCCATCGTGTCGGTCTTCACCTAGATCACATCCTGTCGCGTCCGTCAGTCAAACTACTTTGCCCCTGCGTTATCACGTAGGCAAGGTTGATCATTTGATTCACCCCCGAGACATTTTTCCATCATCATCAATCATCATTGTCTTCTTTTCGCTTTATCCACTTTCTTTTCTGGAACTACGAGGGCTCTGCGCTTTCACATAGGCAAGGCTAATCTATGATCGGCCCCCGAGCCCTAGGTTTGTAGGTTGTGTCGGTCTTTTGTGCTTTGTCATCAAGTTATGTCCGCATCTAACCGGTTCTTAATAAAAAAATTCCCTCATGTTACAAGATCTTGTCCCTGGGTAACATCCCGCGTCAACTAGGTCATTCTATTTTAGCATCCATCTTTGGTCTCAACAGGATGAATCCTTCCTAACAGACCTCATCAATCCCATCCATCACCTTGATCCTATGGCAAAGGACCTGTTGTCTTGATTGTGATCTCTTGATGCATTTGAATTTTGTTTATCATTTGGGTTCCTTACCATCACTTGTCAGGGTCGCCTTGGTCCACCATACCATGGCATACCTTGACTTGCTGACATGGGGGCATACCTTAATCGTTTGTTTTGACTGCTGTCTTCTCAATTATCCCTCGTAAGACCCACCAAGATCTCTAAGGTCTTGTGTTACACCAGGACAACTTTGTGTGTTTGTGGTTATCTCAACACCAGGCCCGACCGAGGTCGTCACAACTTCGGGGTGTTGGGATAACCTTCTTGTTTGTTGTGTTTGTTTCATGCGTAGAATACTCATTCGCCTTGATCTTCCATATCAAGGTGTTTGGTATCCAATGCTATAGTAAAAATCAATGCTCCAAGGATGGCAAAACCTCATTTTCATTGCATTTTCATCACTTCGCATGCATCCTTCATTTCCATCATGACCATTACCATGACTTATGATTTTGGTTGTGCAAGTACTCGCTCTTTTTTCTCTTGAGTCCTCTTTCTCTGAGGATATTAATGGTTTTTTTGGCAAATGCACTCTTTCATACGCCTATCTCCTATCTGCATTCTCATAACGGTCTTTATTGACACTTAAGTGCATTATAAACATTTACCTTTCATTTATATTCCACATAAATATGTGCATCCATAAATCATAAATCATAAAAACATGCATAAATCGTCCATCCACATGTGCATCCATAAATCATACATCATAAAAACATGCATAAATCATCCATCCACATGTGCATCCATAAATCATACATCATAAAAACATGCATAAATTGTCCATACACATGTGCATCCATAAATCATAAACATAAAAGCATTTACATAATCACTCATCCACATAAATACGTGCATCCATAAATCATAAATCATAAAGCATACACAATTATCCATTTTCATAAACAACTGTACATCCATCATCATAATCATAATGACATACATGTGCATCCATAAATCATAATCATGAAACATTTACATAAATCGTCCATCCACATGAACATGTGCATCCATAAAGCATAATCATAAAGCATAAATCATCCATCTATATAAACATGTGTATATATATGAAACCACATCATAAATCATCCCATATAGCCGCATAAAAGAAATATCATGCCTAGTGTCAATAAAGGCCCTCGCATAATCAAAATAATAAATATCCTATCATAATACAATGCATCTCCATCATATATCATCAAATAAGATACAAAATCCAGAGATGTCGATCACCTCTGACCTCTGACGACATGAACAAAACATCCATCTTGTATCTGCCAAAAAAATCAATGTCCTGCATCTGCCCACTCTACTGTGAACTGCCCACATCTGATATCTGTGGAGAGTCAGGTACTGGTCCTTTGTGCACTGGAGTCCCCTGGTACTCACAGGTGGGAGTCCCCTAGTAACCGCCATATGGAGACGGAGTCCGCCAATAGTCACTAAATCCCCTGTTGCATGTCCCTAATGACTAAGACGGCCCTGCTACCTGTGGAGCCTGACTGATGTAGCACACCGTGCGCTGCACTGGATCCAGAACAATCTGCTCATATACCCCCTCCAATAGCTCGGCTGCTGCATGAACTCATCCCTCTGCCCAACTATCAATCTCGTGGCATTCTGCTCATGCCTATATCGATCCCGATCTGCACTGATAGCCCGTCGCTCCTGTCCCCAGGCCTCCTGAGCTAGTATCAACTGTCGTATCTGCTCTGAGCCTCTATCCCTCTCCACCTGCAATGCCTGTAACTACGTGTGTAGCTCCTGAACATCTGTCCCTGGCCCTCCCCCCTCAACCATCCCCCT
>VDFB02041613.1:0-38328 GCA_007258455.2 Sequoia sempervirens
AAAATATGGAACTCTTACATGCAGAAGATCTCAAATCCTCAAGCTCTATAATACATGCAAATTACAGACTTACAGAAAATTACCCAGATTCCCCTTTAGTAGCATAAGAACTTCTTTCCCCAAAAAGTTGCCAAAAAATTAGAAACTAGCCCATAAATAACCCCCTTTTTGGTTTGGAGCCAAAAACAACATTCGAGATATGAGTTTTGGCGATTTGGAGCCAAAATTACAATTTGAAATTCAAATTTAAATTCACATTCGAAAATTAGCACATTTCTAAAATATGCACCACATAGCACATCAGTTCACTAGCCCCTCTAGCCTGAAGCACTGGTCACCAATTATTCCACCAACTAGAGCTTTTCCTTAAAGTCAGGTTCTAATTTTTCCTCAGTAACTTAAGGTTAAGTCACTCACCCTCAAAGGTCATATCACCATCGCTAAACCAAGTAATTTCTATTAAATGCTAACATTGTGTAGAGTGCAGGTTTAAAGATTCGAAGATCTGGGATAAGATCTTGCTTGTACCCCACCAGCTCGTGGGTGGTAGGTGCCGATAGATAAAAAGTAGCGAGGCTAGTGAGAAGTAGACACCTTTCCTTCTACAATTGTTGGACCCACTCCCCACTACCGTGCCCATGGTCAAGATTAAATCTGGGGAACAATCTTCATCATCCCCACTAACTAATTGCGAGGAAATGAAAGTTGGTCAAGACTAGCAAGATCAACGAGATCTCAACACATATCTTGGTCTATTAAGTTTGAGAGGAAGGTGGAGCCCACACATTGAGAAGATATCATCTAAAATGGATGAATACTATTGGCCATGGACACTTCAGCTAAGCACCGCTAGAAGTCAAAAGTGGTCAAACTAAGACTGACCATTTGATGTGCCATCTTAGCAGAGGATCAACAACTTATATTTAAAATTGATGAAATGCATGTGGTAACTATTTTCACTATGCAAACAGCTTGCGTTAATGGCCAGATCTCTATAGGAGTGATCAAATTTATCTCAATTCATGTGGAAACACAAATGCTAGTAATCATGAAGTGTGGTCTATGGATTTCCATGCAATTGGGAATTAAACAATGACAGTAAATATGCCAAGGAGTTTCCTAGATTATGCATGTGTTTTGTTGAACATTGATTATGGGCGCCATTGTTTCACATGATAAATATAGAAGGAATAGTTTCTATTTTTGTCATTCACACTTAGCAGTTAGAATTTTTCTTGATAAAGATGAGGTGAGTCTGAGCAATTAACAAATAAAGAAAATGAGTGAATCAGTGAGGAAGTATGTTAGCTTGAGCTTGCAAAATCCTGGTACTGGTGTACCGAAAGTTGCTTCAACCATGGAGGTCGACATTCCTACAGGAATGCCCATACTTGCACCCATAAGGAGTAGCCTAAAATTACAATTTCAGAACACTATTGTTGGAAAAGTCAAAGATAAAGGCTAGGAACTAGTGCGCTTCGCTTTTGGAGGATGTAGAAGAATCAGGTATGGGCGTGGCTCCTTCAGGTGCTAACACTCACCCATTCACCTTAATGAGAACTCGTTAGACAGCAAGACTCGTACAAAATTTGAGTATCAGCGGTATGTCAACACTTTGGGTCAAACTCAGGCCCCAAGAGAATAAATATTATTTTTTTCCTCCATTGGTAGTTAGAACTCCAACTAGGAAAATTGGTACTATGTTGTGTAAGGAAAAGGTTGGGGAATAAGTTGAGGTTTTCTCTCCATCCCTTGCGATGACTTAGAGTGGGCATGTGTACCGTGGTCTAGAAATTGCTATGAGTGGGGTGGCTAGTCGATGAAGAATTTCCATGTGGGATGGTAAATTCTGGGTTTGATATATTACTGTGGTGGTTAGTTTCTTCTTCGATGTACATAACTATTACTTTTTGGGTCTGATGTTGAATGTGTGCCCTTGTGGAGATGTGGACATACGATGTTGTGTGTACCAGGTGATAAAGGGAGATTCTGGAGGGCCTTTTCATCTTCCCTTTTGGATGGTGGTTGTAATTTTCATTTACCGCATGTTCAATGTGTTATTGCATAATCTGTGTGGGAATTTTTGAAATGCAGATGAAATTCTAGGTGAAATTAAAGTTTGTGATGAAATTGCATTTGAGCCTAAAGCTTTTTTTTCTCCCTTACTCTATAAAAGGGAATCTAGGGCTCATTTTATGAAAAAAAGAAAAAAAATTGGTTAGGTTTGGAGTCGAGTGTACATGGGTAGAACAATAGGAATAGAATAGATAGTCTATTTTGAGCTTTTGGAAGAACATATGAAAATTATCTTAAGTTGTTATTTAGATATGATTGATAAACATGAATGAATGTATAATTCTAATATATTTTCTCTCCTTATGTGAAATTATGTAAATTTTGAATGGAATATTAATGATATTTTCATTCTTCTTTGAACATATGTTCAAATGTATGTCTTTGTTTCTGTTTTGATTCAAGTAATCAATTAAATGCTTAAATGGAGTCTTAGATTTACAATTATTTGTAGTGGATTTGATAAGTAGTTATGTATTAGAAAGAGTGACCTCCATAATTCAAGGTTGTTATGAGAGCAATCCATCCCATAAACTTTTAAAGTCATTTATGTGCTACTGGTTCTTGTGTATGTGACTCTATTTCCCAAATGTAACAAGGAACTAATCTATTCCTTAATAATTCACCTAAAGGATTAATCAAATAATTTTCTAATGACCTACCTAAAGTCAGGATTTAAATTCATTTTTAAAATTCATCAATCTCGATGCATGTATTTGTCAGTTATCACATGTATAATGTCCTTTGTTTTGATGAATGTGTAAGCAATTTATTTAGAGATAAGCCAATCTTGTAGTAATTGTAACATAATTATCCTTCATTCAAAATCATCTATGAAAATTATGTGTTATGTAAAGGATATTCTCAAATGAACACAATAGGAAAACCCTCATTGGTCCCACAGAGCCTAAACTGTAGAAGATTTTAGTCATTGACTAGATCTTGTTAGTTGGTCAGTCATTTAAGGAGTCTTGAGCATACGAATTGGCTATCTCCTAGAGATTTCTTAGGTGCACTGGAAAAAAAACCAACACCCTCAACCCATTCCAAGCCTCCAAATCATATCCTAGTCCATCATCCACAAATCCATTCCTATTTATTCCATCCCAACCTACATTTAGTCAAGAAAATACATTTGGTCATGGTCTGCAAACTGGACTCGAAAGGTTTTTTAGGGAAAAAAGTAGAAAGTGGAACTTGAATAAATTTCAAACCATGAATGATCTTGACTTGATTCTTTCACCAAAGCGTTTATTTTTCTATCCTGAACCTTCCCATAAATTTTTGTCTTCCCATGCCTTCTAATCCACACCTACTAAAAATAGCAGTTGAGTAGAAAAAGTAGAAAAGTAGTTCTGAAAGTTGGAAACTCTTATTCGGCGAAAAGGGTATCCAAAAATGCAAAAGCATCTATAAAAAGCAAACAAAAGGAAAGCATGTTTTTTTGGGTGATGCAAGATTGCCCTCACACCACTGTATGCTCCTGCATCATTGTTAGCAGATTAAAAGCAGTGAGGTTGCTGAAAAGCAGACATGTGTCCTTGTACAATCTTTGGACCCACTCCCCACTACCATGACAATGGTCCAACACCTTCAACAAACAACCAAGATTAAATTTGAGGAACGATATTCACCATTCCTTGCTGGCTTGTTGGGTAAAAATGAAAGTTGGTTAAGACTAGCGAGATCAGCGAGATCTCGACTCCTATCCTGGTCTATTCAATTCATGAGGAAGGTGGAGCCCACACACTAAGAAGATATCATTGAGATGGATGAATACTATTGGATGTGGACACTTCAGCTAAGCACTGCTAGAAGTCAAAATTGGTCAAACTTAGACCAGCCATTTGATCTTCCATCTTTGGAGAGGATCAATGGCTTGTATTTAAAATTGATGAGAGGCACATGGTAACCAATTTCATTATGCAACCGACTCACATTAATGGCTAGATCTTTGCAAGAGTGATCATTTGAATTGATCTCAATTTATGTGGAAAGACAAATGTTGGTAATCATGAAGTGTGGTCTATGAATTTCCATGCAATTGAGAATTAAACGGTGATAGTACATATGCCAATGAGTTGCCTGGATTATGCATGTATTTTGTTGAACATTGATTGTGAGTACCATCATTTCACATGATAAATATAGAAGGACTAGATTCTATTCATGTCATTCACACTTATAAATTAGAAGATTTCTTCATAAAGACGAGGTGATTTTGAGCAATTAACAGACAAAGAAAATAAGTTAACCAATGAGGAGGTTTTTTTGCTTGAGCTCACAGAAACCTGGTGCTGGTGTACCGAAAGCTGGTTCAACCATGGAGGCCAACGTTCCTACTAGAAATCCCATACTTGCACCCACAAGGTGTAGCCAAAGATTACAATTTTAGAACACTGCTATTGGAAAACTCAAAGATAAAGGAAAGGAACTAGTGTGCTTCACTGCTGGAGGATGTAGAAGAATCATGTATGGGCGTGGCTCCTTCGGGTGCCAACACTCACCCATTCACCTTACTAAGAGCCTGTAAGATAGAAAGGCTAAGATAGACTCCAAGTATCAATAGTATCTCAACACTTTGGTTCGAACTTAGGCCCCAGGAGAAGAAATATTGTATGTTCCTCCATTGGAAGTCAGAACTCCAAGTGAGTGAAATGGTATTGTGCTATGTAAGGAAAAGGTTGGGGAAGAAGCTGAGGTTTTCTCTCCTTCCCTTGTGATGACTTGGAGTGGGCATGTGTATCATGGTCTAGAAACTGTTAGGAGTCGAGTGGCTAGTCGATGAATAATTTCCATGTGGGATGGTAAATTTTTGTTTTGGTATATTGTTGCAGCGGTTAGTCTCTTCTTTGGCATATGTAAGTATTACTTTTTGGGTTTGATCCTAAATGTGTTCCCTCATGGTGATGTGGACATCTGGTGTGGTGTGTACCGGGTGATAAAGAGAGATTTTGGTGGGCCTTGCCATCTTCCCTTTTGGATGGTAGCTGCAATTTTCATTTACCCCATGTTCAATGTGTTATTGCATAATTTGTATGTGATAATTTTTGAAATGTAAATGAAATTTTGGGTGAAATGAAATTTTGTGATGAAATTGCATTTAAGCCTGAATCTTGTTTTTCTCCCTTACTCTATAAAAGGGAATCTAGGGCTCATTCTACGAAAAAATAAAAAATTCTAGTTAGGTTTGGATTCGAGTGTACATGGGTAGAACGATAGGAATAGAATAGATAGTCTGTTTTGAGCTTTTAAAAGAACATATGAAAATTATCTTAAGTTGTTATGCATATATGACTGATAAACATGAATGAACATATAATTCTAATATATTTTCTATCATTATGTGAATTTATGTGAATTTTTAATGGAATGTTAATGATATTTTCATTCTTCTTTGAACATATGTTCAAATGTACATGTCTTTGTTTTTGCTTTGGTTCAAGCAATAAATTAAATGCTTAAATGGAGTCTTATATTTACAATTATTTGCAGGGGATTTTATAAGTAGTTATGTATCAGAAAGAGTGAACTCTGTAATGCAAAGTTGTTATGATAGCATTCCATCCCATAAAATTTTAAAGTCATTTTTGCACTACTAGTTTTTGTGTATGTGACTCTATTGCCTAAATGTAACAAGGCATTGATCTATTCCTTAATGATTCACCTAAAGGGTTCATCAAATAATTTTCTAATGACTAACCTAAAGTTAGGATTTAAATTTATTTTTAAAATTCATCAATCTCGACGCATGTATTTGTCAATTATCATGTAGAATGTCCTTTGTTTTGATGAATGGGTGATTAATTTACTTAGAGATAAGCCAATCTTGTAGTAATTGTAACATAATTATCCTTCATTCAAAATCATCTGTGAAAATGATGTGTTACATAAAGCATATTCTCAAATGAACACAATAGGAAAACTCTCTTTGGTCCCACAGAGCCTAAAGTGCAAAAGATCTCAGTCATTGACTAGATCTTGTTAGTTGGCTAATCATTTCAGGGGTCTTGAGCATATGAATTGGCTATTCCTTAGATATTTCTTAGGTGCACTAGAAATACAACCAACAAAATGGCAACTCTACTGGGGAATGCACTGAGAAGTCTAGTTGTAGATTGTCTTATCAAAGATTCATTCAAGTCTTGAAGAATTAAGCTTAAAGGGTCATTGAGTAGAGTCATACTATTAGCCATTCTAAATTTGGCGTATCCGAGCATCATTATTTAGATAATTAAGAAGTCCTTGAACCTAGAAAGATTTGTTGCAGTAAAGATCAAAGAATATAAGTGTGACTCTGCTGGTGGATGATACCCAAAACAATATTTACTCTTGAAGATCTTTCCTTTGTGAGAAGAGGTGGTGACTCTGTCCAAAGAACTAGTTGAATTGTGAAGAAATTTTCTAGATTTGCACCCTTTGCAATCAATAGGAAGGATTAGTAGCTGCTAAAAATTTCTAGGTATTCTCATAAATCTAGAGCAAGCATTATTCTATTTGACAAAATTTTGTGAGAACTTTCAAGACTTAAGATCATAAATGGTTCCCTATTAGATGAATTTGCAATAAGACAAAGAATAATAATGGTTCTTCATACTTCTAATGTGCAAATCTTATAATTATTTTTAGAAGTATGTTATTCTTTTGAATACTACCTTGTAGAGAGTTATCCTATAAAGGATCAAGCACAAGTATGTAGGGTAAAGAGGTCATGTCATGCCATCAAAGGGATTTTACTATTGAAAGGTAGATGTCATTTATTTTCAGTGGCTTTAAAGGTTTCCCAAACTTAATCCCTTAGAAGGTTAGGAAATACTTGCCCAAATTTAGAGGGCAAAGTTCAGAATCAGCCTCTAAACATCTGTAATCCTTCATGGATGTGATGGGGATTATGAGATAAGTTATGAAGATGTTGTCATGAAACCCTTTGTTCAATCCTTGAAGGATGATTCCAGGGATTGGTATTCATATCTTCCAGTAGGTTCCATAGCTTCATGGAATTAGTTCATGACAAGTTTTGTTGACCAATTTAGTGAAAGGGTAAATCCAAGTCTAGTGAGAAGAAAATTTATGGAAATTAATATAAGTGGAGGTGAATTAGTTTTTGTTTTCAACCTTCGGTTTTCAAAAGAAATTAGGGAAATTCTAGAATACATAAGGCCAAATGATGCAAAATGTTTGGTTGTATACCTAGGATCATTTGACAAGAAGATTAGGTTCTTATTAAGAGACAAAGAACCCAAAACTTTGCACCAAGCATATCACATTGCCATTGACATTGAGAACAATTTGAGATACTCAATAATGAAGGGACCTATGACTACTAGTAATAATTTTAGCACTGCCCAAAGGTTTGAACCAAGTAAATCAGAAGGTAAGAGGATTTGTCAAGGAGGGGATCTCATGAATGTTGTATCCACTTTATTCCTCGGAAATATAAAGTGTGAGCAAGCATCAACTTCACATCAAAAAAGGATGGGAAGCTATGACATAACTTTTTCTATTAGAAATCTATATGAGGGTATGTGCAGGATCATCATCGAAAAAATAGGCCCTTAAGTGGCAAAAAATTCAAAAGAATCAGAGTTAGGCAACTTGACATAAAAATTTGAATAAGTTATGTATATTATTTCAAAAATATGTAAGAATAGAATCTGTAGAAAATTGAATGTAGTTTCTAAACTACTAGATTTTTTTTTTTTTAAAAATCTATTTTGTGAAAATTTGAAATTTCAATGCAATAGTACTTAAATTTCAAGAAAAAAATAAGTAGGTGCTTGTATGACCACCCTAACTACAATAAAATGATAATATTTTTTTATAATATTTTAAACATAAGTAGAGGACTCATGTCCGGATGTGATGCATATTTTTTTATAATTTTCTTCCAAGTAAATAATTAATTATGAATTTTTTATTACAACTTTTTAAAAATATAAAAATTTGTATGTCTGACCACCTTAACATGGTCAAAACTTTATGAAATTCAATTTTTCTTTTTTTAATCCTATAGTATGCAAAGTATAGAATGTGATGGATGTTTCTGATTCAAAAAATGTGATACTATTTGAAAGCTATAGATATTTTTCAATTAGCCTATCAATCAGGACTTTAGTCATAATTCAAATAGAAAATGAATAATAATTATTTATTAAATTCAAATTAAAGGGTATGTGCAGGATCATCATGGAAAAAGTAGGCCCTTGAGTGGGAAAAATTTTAGAAAAATTAGAGTCAAGCAACTTGACGTAAAAATTTGAATAAGTTATTTATATTATTTCAAAAAGTTATTTATATTATTTCAAAAATATGTAAGAATAGAATACATAGAAAATTGAATGTAGTTTCTAAACTAATAGGTTTATTTTAAAAAGAAAAAAAAGTATTTGGTGAAAATTTGAAATTTCAATGTAGTAGTACTTAAATTTCAAGGAAAAAATAAGAAGTAGATGTCTATCTGACCACCCTAACCACAATAAAATGATAGTATATTTTTATAAGATTTTAGATATAAGTAGATGACTCATGTCTGGATGTGATGCATATTTTTTTGTAATTTTTTTCCAGGTAAACAATTAATTATGATTTTTTTATTACAACTTTTTAAAAATATAAAAACTCGTATGTCTAACCACCTTAACTTGGTCAAAACTTCATGAAATTTAATTTTCTTTTTATTAATCCTATAGTATGTGAAACATAGAATGTGACACATGTTTCAGATTCAAAAAATGTGATACCGTTTGAAAGCTATAGATGTTTTTGAATCAGCCTATGAATCAGGGCTTTACTTGTAATTCAAATAGAAAATGATTAATAATTCTTTATTAAATTCAAAGTAAAGCATAATTTATATTGGTGGAAAGCTAATAATCTCCTTTAAAAACATGTTTTTCTTTCATCAATTTAGGGTAAAGAAAATTCATCAGCCACATACCCTACAAATACCCATCATATTGCCACTTTTTGGCCCATCATGATTTTCCACATACCCTAAAACATAATTTATATTGGTGTAAGGCTGAGAATCTCCTTTAAAGACCCTTTTCATTTCATCAATTTTTGGTTAAAAAAGTCGTCATCCATATACCCTACAAATGCCCATCATATCACCACTTTTTGGCCCATCATGATCCTGCACATACCCATGAAATAAAGGGACATGCAACTGAGTCACCATATGACTTATTCTCAAGATTTTTTGATGCTTTAATGGAAATACCTAAAATTTTTAGACCTAGTGATCTAATGTGCATTAATTTTTTTTGTGAAGCATATATGTCAAGGTCTAGCCAATGGTTTGAGGATCTAAAGCCTCATAGCCATGATCAAGTAGTGGATAGGATTAATATTGTGGAAAACATTGAGCATGGTCATCTGCCTCTATCTGTTTCTCATGATGTGAGTAGTGGTTGCCATGTTCAAGAAGACCAAAGGTCAAGATTATCAGGTCAAAGAGAAGCATCAAAACTAGAACAGTTGACTCTTGAATGTTGTCATTTCACTAATAACCTAGAAGTGGAAGCCAACAATAGTGCAGATGATGAAGAGGGTGAACATGAAACTAAGGAGGTGGTGCCTAATTACCTTCCTTGGGATGTTGTAAATTGTGAGCAAACAAAAGAAATGCAAGATGAAGACTCACAACTTAATGCACCAGTCAATGTAGGGAATACATTGGGTCCCAATGCTATGGTACACATGAGGAATTGAAGTGAAGAGATTGAATTGGAGCAATCTGTCGTGGAATATGATTCTTCATATGAAGTAGAAATGGAATCCCTTGCTTCTAGTAGGGGGTATGTAAATAGCATTCAGGGTGTGTGTTTCTTAGGTAGTGAGCAATTCTCTTCATTTGAAGAATTATCTGAGTGGGTCAATTTTTGCAAACATAAATGATGAGGAGAATGTTGAGATTGTCTCTCTTTGTTCCTTAAGTGACTATAATGACTTTGAGTACAATGATAGTTTGAATTGTTGGCATCATGACTTTAAAGATGATGAGATACATCCAATTAATGTATGGAACAATCTTTTATTTGATGAAGATGCCTTGGATAGATATGTTGTAAATGGAAATCCCCATTGGTGTAGGAGCAATCCTCTTTTTGAGGATACCTCTAAGGAGTATCTGACAAGTACCATCAATGGAAATGTTGATGTTGGTAGTTGTGTCAATGAAGATATCACTTATGAATTGCCAAGTTCTAAACTACCTGGAAGTTGTGGGGATGCAAACATCAACAAAGAAGCTCCCAAACATGGTGTCATCTCTGGATATAGCATGGATATCCAAAAGGATGCACATGGTTGCATTGATTCTCCTAGGGTGAAGAGTTGTACACTTGGAAAAACAATTGAAAGGTCAAGCATTCATGTTCCATCAGATGATTACATGGATATTCCAACAACACTTCCTTGTGTTGAGGAGGAGTTACTTGATGATTCTGCAAAGGATGCAAATTTTACAGTACATTCTTACCCATGTGAATGGTAGTTCAAAGACACAGGTGATTATGAGAATGATATAGGACAGTATGAAGCTACAATGGAGTTCTTTGCAGATACTCCTTATTTGATGGATTTCATTATGGAACTTCTTTCACCTAATGGGGTTAAAACTTGTGGTAAGGATGTTGACAATAGACCTGGTCATGCTTTCTTGCTTGAATTCACCAAGGATTGGCGTAGTTTGAGCCAAAGTGTATATGAGTTTTTCAAGTTTGATGAATAGATGGAATACGATGGTATACTTCATGATAGTGTAGAATATGAGGGATTCCTTTTTCCTATTCAATCTGATGAGCATGTAATGGAAAGAGACAAATGTGGCAGTGCTATTTCAAGTACTATAGGCCGTGTTGATCAAGATAGTACTGATAAATTGGGATTACACAATAATGATATGAATTCACTACAAAATAAACAAGCCACAGTCTTTGATAGAGGGAAGAATTTTCCCTAAAAAATTAAGGGTTTGGGGCCTCTACCTTGTGGAAGTAATCCATAATGTATATTCTATAAGTAGTGTACATATGCTAGTCTAGATTGTTGCTTTCTGTTGGGTCTAGTTACCTTGTCCAAGTGAGTTCCTTGGTTTTTTTCTTCTACCCTAGTCTACTTCAACTAGAGATTCTATTCTCACCATACCCACCAGGGGTATGCATCCTTGAGCATGAGCCATTAATCGAGCTTCTAAAATTCTAAGGAATTTTCTCTTTACCTCATGGGCTTAGTCTCCATTTTTGAACCCTTGTCCCCATGAATAAGTAGGGTCTAATTTAAAAGAGTATGCAAGAATTATAATTGCAAGTTGACTTGTTCCATTGGTCAGGAATCTCTTAAGTCATCTCTTGAGCCACATAGCACATCAGTTCACTAGCCCCTCTAGCCCGAAGCACTGGTCACTAATAATTCCACCAACTAGAGCTTTTCCTTAAAGCCAGGTTCTAATTTTTCCTCAGTAACTTAGGGTTAAGTCACTCACCCTCGAAGGTCATATCACCATTAGCTAAACCAAGTAATTTCTATTAAATTCTAACATTGTCTAGAGTGCAGGTCTAAAGATTCAAAGATCTAGGATAAGATCTTGCTTGTACCCCACCAGCTCATGGGTGGTAGGTGCCGATAGATTAAAAATAGCGAGGCTAGCGAGAAGTAGACATCTTTCCTTGTACAATTTTTGGACCCACTCCCCACTACTGTGCCCATGGTTTGAAAGCTTCAACAAATGGTCGAGATTAAATTTGGGGAATGACCTTCATCATCCCCGCTGACTAATTGGGAGGAAATGAAAGTTGGTTAAGACTAGCAAGATAAACGAGATCTCAACACCTATCCTGGACTATTAAGTTTGAGAGGAAGGTGGAGCCCACACATTGAGAAGATATCATCTAAAATGGATGAATACTATTGTCCATGGACACTTCAGCTAAGCACTACTGGAAGTCAAAACTGGTCAAACTAAGACTGACCATTTGATGTGCCATCTTAGCAGAGGATCGACAACTTATATTTAAAATTGATGAAATGCTCGTGGTAGCTATTTTCACTGTGCAAACAACTTGCATTAATGGCCAGATCTCTATAGGAGTGATCAAATTTATCTCAATTCATGTGGAAACACAAATGCTTGTAATCATGAAGTGTGGTGTATGGATTTCCATGCAATTGGGAATTAAACAACGATAGTAAATATGCCAAGGAGTTTCCTAGATTATGCATGTGTTTTGTTCAACATTGATTATGGGCACCATTGTTTCACATGATAAATATAGAAGGAATAGTTTCTATTTGTGTCATTAACACTTAGCAGTTAGAATTTTTCTTCATAAAGATGAGGTGAGTTTGAGCAATTAATAGATAGAGGAAATGAGTGAATCAGTGAGGAAGTATGTTAGCTTGAGCTTGCGAAAGCCTGGTACTGGTGTACCAAAAGTTGCTTCAACCATGGAGGCCAAAATTCCTACAGGAAATCCCATACTTGCACCCATAAGGGGTAGCCTAAAATTACAATTTCAGAACAGTGTTTTTGGAAAAGTCAAAGATAAAGGCAAGGAACTAGTGTGGTTCACTGTTGGAGGATGTAGAAGAATCAAGAATGGGCGTAGCTCCTTCGGGTGCTAACACTCACCCATTGACCTTAATGAGAACCCATCAGATAGCAAGACTGATACAAACTCTTAGTATCAGTGGTATGTCAACACTTTGGGTCAAACTCAGGCCCCAAGAGAATAAATATTATTTTTTCCTCCATTGGTAGTTAGAACTCCAACCAGGCGAACTGGTATTGTGTTGTGTAAGGAAAAGGTTGGGGAAGAAGCTAAGGTTTTCTCTCCATCCCTTGCGATGAATTAGAGTGGGCATGTGTATCGTGGTCTAGAAATTGCTAGGAGTGGGGTGGCTAGTCGATGAAGAATTGCCATGTGGGATGGTAAATTTTGGGTTTGATATATTATTGTGGCGGTTAGTCTCTTCTTCGATGTACATAACTATTACTTTTTGGGTCTAATGTTGAATGTGTGTCCTTGTGGTGATGTGGAGATACAATGTTATGTGTAGTAGGCGATAAAGGGAGATTTTGGAGGGCCTTTGCATCTTCCCTTTTGTATGGTGGCTACAATTTTTATTTACCGTGTGTTCAATGTGTTATTGCATAATCTGTATGTGGGAATTTTTGAAATGCAAATGAAATTCTAGGTGAAATTAAAGTTTGTGATGAAATTGCATTTCAGCCCGAAGCTTTTGTTTCTCCCTTACTCTATAAAAGGGAATCCAAGGCTCATTTTATGAAAAAAAGAAAAAAAAATGGTTAGGTTTGGAGTCGAGTGTACATAGGTAGAACAATAGGAATAGAATAGATAGTCTATTATGAGCTTTTGGAAGAACATATGCAAATTATCTTAAGTTGTTATGTAGATATGATTGATAAACATGAATGAATGTATAATTCTAATATATTTTCTCTCCTTATGTGAAATTATGTAAATTTTGAATGGAATATTAATGATATTTTCATTCTTCTTTGAACATCTGTTCAAATGTATGTCTTTGTTTTTGTTTTGATTCAAGTAATCAATTAAATGCTTAAATGGAGTCTTAGATTTACAATTATTTGTAGTGGATTTGATAAGTAGTTATGTATTAGAAAGAGTGAACTCCATAATTCAAAGTTGTTATGAGAGCAGTCCATCCCATAAACTTTTAAAGTCATTTATGTGCTACTGGTTCTTGTGTATGTGACTCTATTTCCCAAATGTAACAAGGAACTAATCTATTCCTTAATAATTCACCTAAAGGATTGATCGAATAATTTTCTAATGACCTACCTAAATTCAGGATTTAAATTCATTTTTGAAATTCATCAATCTCGATGCATGTATTTGTCAGTTATCACATGTATAATGTCCTTTGTTTTGATGAATGTGTAAGCAATTTATTTAGAGATAAGCCAATCTTGTAGTAATTGTAACATAATTATCCTTCATTTAAAATCATCTATGAAAATTATGTGTTATGTAAAGCATATTCTAGAATGAACATAATAAGAAAACCCTCATTGGTCCCACAGAGCCTAAACTGTAGAAGATTTTAGTCATTGACTAGATCTTGTTAGTTGGTCAGTAATTTTAGGAGTCTTGAGCATATGAATTGGCTATCTCCTAGAGATTTCTTAGGTGCACTGGAAAAACAACAAACACCCTCAACCCATTCCAAGCCTCCAAATCCTATCCTAGTCCATCATCCGCAAATCCATTCCTATTTATTCCATCCCAACCTACATTTAGTCAAGAAAATACATTTTTTCATTGTCTACAAAATCATATTCCATTGCCTAAACTTGAGGATACACATTAAGAGGAAAATCCAAGGCATGACATCATAACTTCACCTTCATGTCAAGATCAAAGTAGTCCATCCCATGACCCCATCCTTAAATCCATTCAAGAAGTCATTCTGGATAAGCATGGCATCCAAAATACACCTATCCTTGATCAAGATCCCATTCACAATCATGTCATTCAAGACAAACCCATCTTTTACCAAGAAACTACCATTGATCAAGAAACTCACAAAAATCCACTCATCGACCTTTATGTGATTCATGATCATACATTTGAATTTGATCCTATCCAAGTATCAAACACATCCTTTTCCAAAAATGAGACACTTGCCTTTGTGGGACACATAGATGATCTTCCTCTAGAACAAGAGTCTTCTACTCTAGACATATTTGCAAATGATCAAGCTATAGATGAATTCACTGAACTCTATGATAATTACCACAAGGAAGGTTTCTACATAAACTTGGAAGCATCAATATCATTTGAAGAACATTCAAAATCTAATGTTCCAAAAAATTAGACCAAAGATATCAATCAAAAAGCTATCACACATATCAATTAAGCTAATATATTCTATCAACTAGGATCATCCACTTTTATCAAATCAGGCTTTCTCATAGAGGAGAAGATTATAAGTAACAGTGTCAACATACATAATGATGGGTTAGAATCTTGTTTTCAAAACAAAAAATACCCCATCACAAATATATTTTTTTAGAGCATATAGTATTAAGGAAAAGGACTATGCGTACACAAGCAAGGAATTCGAGAACCAATACAATTTTATGAAAATACTAGATATCAAGGTCTTGGATATTCTTCAGTTAGGGAAGCCAATGATGTTAGTGGTACCTCCTCAATATTAGGGGAAACTTTATCTGATCCGAACATCAAAATGGAGGCCATGGGTAATTCTTGTCATAAGGTTGCTGCCAACACTCCTTCCATCCATACCATAAACCATCATTCCCAATATCTTAAACCTTCCTTTTGGAATGAGCAAAAAGAAAATTATTACAAATCCAAAGTTCAAAGTCAGAAATCAAATGCCATTTTGTAATACCCCTCATGTTACTGCTTGTTCTTGACATTCTCTGTGGTTTTGTTTGGCACATTGTGGTTTGATGATACTGTTGATATTATGTTGTGGTAGCTTAGACTGTTACTGATTATATTACTCTTATGATGTCATGGATATTATAATGATATTTTTATTTATGATTCTTTTGATGGAGTTAATTGGAATGCAGTAGACTAGAGAATAGTAATTGATGATGTTGATGCAAGTTAATGTAATTTTATAATGTAATAGATGATGATCTGATTTTGTGAGGGGACAGGTAGCATCACTCATTCGCGAGCGCCCTGCTACACTGCAAATCCTTCTCACAATGCTTTGTAATTGATTATATGTATATATGTTGTGTATCACCTTGTTGGATGTAGGAATAAGACTTGATTCCACCTATTTCGATAGGTTTGGGTGAGCATTGTACCAACCCAATGGCAGGAAGTTGAACAAAGGTGACATGGAGGTAACCCATTCCAAGATGTCAACTATCTTGTACCTTCTTGGTTTTGTGCGTCTTGGTCATAGCCACTTTGTTGTTACATTAGTCTTTGTATGTTATTGTGATTTTATGACTTGTCTAATGTGGTGTATGGTTTTATATTGTGATTTAAATAATTAAACAATTAATAAAATAAAGCATAAATTAATAAATAAATTAATAAATAAATGTTAGTAGTAGTTTGTGAAAATATTAAATTTATTTTGAGAAAATCTTGCAAATGGTTGATTTTTAATTATTTTATTAGGCATGTGATCATTTAATAAAGTGTTTGTGGAGATGATAAATAAATAAATAAATAAAAAGTTAAAATTTGTGGATTTGAATATATATTTAAATTTTATTCATTTTTTTAGAGAAGTGACTTCTGGTATTCACGAGAAGAGGAAATGGAAGAGACTTTCTAAGTATTGATTTTATTTAGGGGATTTTTCTTTGTATGGGGTTGCATTCTTTTCTTTTAGATTCGAGAGAAATTTTGCATTCACTTTTTCTGTCAGTCCCTTTCTATTATTCTAGAAAATTTATTGAAGAATAAGATTCAAGTTTGAGGGAGGATTTTGATCTGTTGCTGGAAACAATCGGCAGTGAAGGATTTGATCTGCAAAAAGGATAAATCTTCCACAGTTTTTCTCCAGGCACAGGACACCAGGTTCTCCTTCTTCTTTTTAAATTATCTTCTTTCTATAGCATCAAATGAAACAAGAATTGTTCTTTGTGAATGAAATTTTCTCCTGGGATTTGAAATTTAATGCATGTGGAAAGAAAATCTTTGAATCTTTAGAATTGTTTTGGACTGTTATTCAATCAAGGAAATTTTACTGGGGTTCAGGATTGTTATTTATTCAAAATGAAATTTTGTTGGGATTCTGGAATTGAATAGTGTTATTGTAGTTTTGTTTTAAAAATAATAATAAATCAATTAAAGAATAATTTCCTTACTGTGAATTCAGGGTTGTGTAAATTCTCGTTTGTATATAAATTTTACAAATACATTATGTGTATAAATGTATTTATATACAGTAACTTGTACAATTGATTTTTATCCTCTGTTTTTGAAATATTTTAAATATAGTATATATATGTATATATATATTAGATATATATATATACATAGATATATATATGTAAATGTTGAATGAAAAATTTAATTCTTAAGGTTTGAATCTCGCCATATTTCTGTCAGCCCTATTAATTTTATTTTGGTAATATAAAATCCTGACTGAGTGATGGTTCGGCCTCGGCTGTACCCACCACCTAGCCGGTCGCTGTACTATGCGGCAAACTGCAGACTACCCACGGCAGTCCGTCGGACTGTTGTGACAGTCTGTCTGACTGCTGTGATAGTCTGTAGACTGTCCACGGCAGTCCTGCGGACTACTGTGATAGTCCGTAGACTATCCGCGGCCGGTAATATTCGATGCTTTTGGTGGTTGTTTCCCATTCGAAATGGATGTGCTTTATTTTATTTTGAAACGAAAATTCTATTTAAATTTTAATGTGCGTGTATACTTTTATAAATATATATATATATATATATATATATATATATATATATATATATATATATATATGTATATATATATATATATATATATGTATATATATATATATATATATATATATTTATATTTATATTTATTTATTAATTCATTTAATTAGATTTCACTGATTTAACTATTAAATTAATCAATTAAATCTGTTTGTAACCAGCTTGTTTCTTTTTTTGGTATGAATTAAACAAAATTTTATTATAGTGAAAATATGAAAATAGAAAGGAATTTTTTTTATTAATTTGTTAAATTATGAACTTTAATAGGATAATATAATAAAAAGCCAATTTATGAATATATGTCAGCATTGATTATTTAATTCTTGTTTTAATGTGTATGTTGTGGAAATGGAATTTACTATGGAATTTAATAAGTCATCTTTTTATGGAGTTGAGTCTTGTAGATTTGTCGGGTTCGGGGTATTGTGAGTGCATTGATGTGGGAACCCCATTTGTGTTTAAACTGATGTCTTCCAGAGGATCGTGATTTTTTCTAAATTTATACCTTTTCATCTTGAGTTTCTGTTAAGTTATGTTTTATGAATGGGGTGTACTGAGTTGTGAGATTTTGTTATGGTACTTAATTTTCGAGATGGGTTATGCCTCATGTATTATTTTTGTTGTTGCATTTCGATGTTTATGATTGGAATGGTACAACCCTTATTTCTTTTTGGTTTTAGTTGGGTCTCTAGGGAGAGTGGCTCCTCATGGGGGGTGGTGCCCCGATTAAGGGGAAGGGCATAGGATAACCCACGAGTGAGTTAGTAATCAAGTGAAAACCTAATAATTAACTTAGGAGGGTTGGGTAGTAATATCATTATAAGATTTAAAATATGGATGCCTCATCTTCATTAGTGCTTCCGCAGACTAATGGAAGGCTGAGAAGGCCATGGTCAGCAAGGTCGTGACCTCATCCTCATGAGAGGTTTACGGCTCTGCATGAGTCACCCTATGGACCGACGCCTCCAGTTGGGAGGAAGGGCACAGGATAGCCATAGATGGGACCAGTGCCTCCAGTTGGGAGGAAGAGCACATGATAGCCCATGTAGGAATATGTGATGACACTCTCCCCTAATTGCCCATGTGTTTTACTTTATTGTGTTACTCTGGAAGTATGTTATGGGAGTTGGTTTAGATTGTTGATAAATGGTTTTATTTCAATTTATGGAATATTGTCTTGATACATCTTTGGTGTACTTTGTGGTCTTGTATGATCTTATTGATATTTGACTTATGACCTTGTACTCTTATGGTACTGTGTTATGATGATAATGTTTTGTTTCATTGCAATTTGGAGTATTGTGTTATGGCTCTATGTTTTAGTATTTCTTGTATGTTTGTACATCAATTCTTGTCAGTTGACAATCTTGTTCGGAGTTACTTCTCTGTCACCTCTTAGCACGGGGGTGGTCGGGTGGAATGTGCTCCGCACACCATTGGGTTCCCCATCAGCATTCATTGGCTCAGTCTCATTCTATTGAAGATTGGTACCAGTTGATCTCTATGCATTTTGATAATCTTGTATATTGTATTCATCCCACATGATTGGGAACTATGATGTAAACTACATGGATATGATGTATAATTTAAAGATGTGCTAATGTAATTTCAACCTTGTATCCTTATTTGGCTATGGAATTCCTTATGATTTTACTTTATGATGGAAACTATGTATATATATATATATATATCTAATGTTGTCATTAATAGTTCCTGTGTTGTTAGAATGATATCTTATATATTGATGCTTTGTAATGTTTATTTCGATGTGACCTCATGTGCCCCAAAGAACAAAGTTGGTTATGTTATTTGTATTGTAATGAAATGAAGTTAATGATCATGTATATGATTATTTAATATTTGGTATATTGATTATTTATTTTTCTTTAAAAAAAAATTGTGCTTTTTATGTGGTTGTTCTTTGGGGTTTGCACGGCGGGCGTTACACATTTCATCAAACCAAAAGATAAGTGGAAAAATAAATTTAATATGGATCCCAAAGAAAAATGGATCAAGCAAATAAAATATTCCAAATCCCAAAGTCAATCAAAATGTGGAGTCATAAGAAAAGAGGACTCCCACATATAATAAATTTCCACCTCCTTGAAAATGGTCAGCAAGCAAGGTATATAAAAGTGATGGTTCCAAAAACAATTGTAAATCCAAACTCCAAAATCCATCACCCAAAGTTTGGCGAATGAAAATTATACATCTAAATTTCCAAACACATCTACCATCATCCATCATAATCCCACCTCTCGCCTAAAGTCTAAAAATACTATGTCACAAATCCATCACATCTTGGTAGAAACTCATTATTAAAAGGACTCCCATGGCACTCTATCGCGATGTGCATATTCTTATAAGGCCAACTCTACTATCAACAATGATCACAATAACATCAATCAGTTGTATGCAAGCATTATGATCTTAACAAAGAAACTACTCCATCGAGGTCATTATTGGCATATCAGGGTGCTAGTCCCTACAACAACACCATTGAATTTTTCAGAGCAATCAATGATCATCTAAAAGCATCAAGGCCATCCAAAAAAATATGAAAAAGCCAAGAAAAAAAAATTGAAAAAAAAATTGTTTCCATTATAAAAACCTAACAAATAGGCATCTTGGTGAGATCAAAAATCAAAAACAAAAAAAATGTCAACAAAATAGTAAAGAGAAATTTTTTTGTCCAATAGTGAAAACCATTTTTATGGCACTTTGGATAAGTACCATGATGAAAACCTGACAAATAGGCGTCATGTGTAAAATAAATTATCTATGTGGACCATTAAATTTGGGGGCATGTTGTGTCATCTCCCATACCCTTTGCATGCATTTCATATGACATTTCCATCTATCCATGTAAGCCCTATTTCTTTCATCCATTTTCCCACCTACTTTTATCTTGATAAGGACTAAGGTATAAACATAAGTCATGCTTTGGGATAAATTTTGACATGTCTATAATTTGGTCATACACTATCCATGAAATATCATGTCATAGCCTTCATAGCATTTTCCAAACCCATACCTTAGAGAAAAAAATATCCGTATCTGGCGTATTCCTTGGAGATCATATGCTAATTATACCATCTAATAATCCTCATGTCTCCTATATTTTACCAAAATCAATCCATTATCCTTTTATACCTATTGCTAGACTTGGCTTTCCCTTGTGATTGGCTTAAGGATTCTAATCTGCTTATCCAACATCCTTCCATCATCCCATTCAATCCTAAAAAGAAATCATTCCAAATGCAATAAGCCTAATCCATACAATCTTGCTATGCAACCTCATACATCCTCCAAAAGATTCCTTGGCCTTATTCATAGCCTTGCTACATACCTTGATCCTTTAGTCACATTATCATCATCTACACATTATTTCGAGATGTTTCCTTCCCATGTCAAACAATGTCATCATCATCATCATCACCTGTCAATTTGTATTTAGGTTGACTAGGGGCAAGATCATGTTTGTCCTTGGATTCTTGTGTATGCTCGCTCTCTTGCTTGTAGGAATCATTTACATGCATTTGTCATGATCCTCATAAAACATCAAAAAGACAAAAAAAAAAAAATTCAAAAAACACATAAATCAAATATCTACAAAAAAAAAATCAAAACATTCAAAAAACCAAAAAATCAAAACTTTTAAAATAGAAAAAAAAATCAAAACATTTCAAAAATCTAAAAAACATTATCAAACTTGAAAAATTCAAAAAAATTAAAACATGTCAAAACCCAAAAACATCTAGATAACTTTCAAAAATCCCAAAAATAGAATCAAAGTTAGTCACATGTCTATCTTTTTCATTGTCAAACTATGTTGAATCTATGATTGGATGTAGGCAAGTCCATCTATCAATGTGACCTTGAGGCATTAGGTCTATAGTTTAGGTGTGGTCAAATAAAATCATGATTCAATCCTTTTTCATTGAAACAAAGTCAAGGTTCATGTCAAACTACAAATTCTCTATACCTTGCTATGTAGGCAAGGCCATCTATCAATGAGCCCCAAGCTCCCCTACATTAGTCAAAATAAATTGGAAACTATTAACTTAGACATGAAATAATCATATGAACTTCAAACAAAAATCCTAAATCAACCAAACAAGTAAACCAACAAGTCTCCAAGTCAAATATGTAATTTGTCAAATCAATCAAACCAGTCAAATCGATCAAAACAATGTTCTTATACAAGATGTGTCCTTGAAACTAGAACAGTTTATCACTCAAACTCTATCATTTGTCTTATAGAAGTAGTTTCATGATTGAAACCAGCATTGATGTCTTATATGACATGTTTCTTCTCCTGAAACTAGGCCTTTTCAAAATAGTCAACCCATCACTCACTTCATCCCTTAACACACTGGCACACACTTATTGGAAAATAATCTTAATGTTTGTTGGCCTTGTTGGTCTATTTTTTTTTATCTATTAGATGATCTTTGGTCATGCTACTAGCCACCTCAACGATGTCCCATGAAGGATTTATAGGAGTGATGATGTATCATGACTTGCATTTTATTTGATTGTTGTCAGTGGTTTGTCTTGACAAAAATACTAGGGGAATTTTCCCTAATTATGAGTTAGGACATTCCTTCTTTGTGATTGTTTGTTTTACAGATGGTTGACCTTGCACACCTTGGCCTATGTCATACCATGGTATTTTTCATCCATTTATCATATTTTACCACTCTATGATGATAAATCACTTTCCAAAGTACAAGAAGCTTCATCACCTTCATTTCCTTCATATCTCTTTTTCATCTATCACTTTTCCTTCATCATCCTTATCTATTTTCCTCTATCATTTTTTTCCTTCATCTTCTAGTCTTCTCATCCATTTTTACAGCACACTCGTGTTCTTTGAACCCACATTTCCTCTTGAGGGGGCATACCTCTACCTCCTCGTCATTCTTCCTTACACTAGGGAATATGTTTTTTCTTTGAAACAATGTGACAGGCTGCTTTGTCTCAAACAGGGGAAAAATGTAGACACTCAAACATTGTCCTCACAATCATCCTATTTTTCATCTATTAATTAAATGAATATTATTATCTATTTAATTAATTCATTTAATACTTTATTCTATTCATTCATTAATTCATTTTAAGCATTTATCCATGTTATAAGCATTAATGCATTTATAAGAATTTATCCATATTAGAAGCATTTATTTATAAGCACCTATCCATCACCATAATCAATCACTTATCCATCAACATCAATCACTTATCCATCTACATAATCAGTCACTTATCCATTTCATGTTACTCAATTTTGCATTAATCATCAAAATATTCATACATGATCCATTTACATATTTAATTAAATAATTGTAATACATAAAATCATTTAATCATTAAACCCATTTTCATTGAATCAATCAATTAAATTCATAAATCCACTTTAAATATAATTCTAAACCTACATTATATCATAAACCCACTTATTTATCTCTCATTTCAATCAATTTCAATATGTATTTCTCCATTTCAATCTTTTATCCAATGTCTCCCAACTTGAATTCACCGCATGAATTCATCTATAAAATCACTTTCTTCTCACAAAAAAATATACATTCAATTTCAATTCATTCAATATGGAGATTGATTTTTTATCATACAATTCTTTCTTCCATTCATCATAGCCTCTTTTTGCATTTTTGCTCATGAAAATAGAAGAGAACCAAATGCATAAATCAGGATCTTGATGATAAGATGACAATGGAGTTATTTTTATTTTGAATGCATGTGTTTTGGTTTTGCATGGTTTAGTTTACATTTTCTGCTTTTGTTTTCATTCAAAAAAAGCTTCATTGATGTTACGTTGAAATCTTGATCTTGGGTTTATAGATTACATTATCTAGTTTTTCAATTTTTATCATACACACCATCCATGCAAACACCACTTATAATTCCACTACTTGATACGTTCAACCTATTACATCTTGAAATGGAAGCACAAGGAAAGCCTCAACAATAAATCATTAATGAACTTGTTAACAAGGACAATAATGATACTCTTATATCTTATGTTCATCAAGTTACTAATACACCAATTAACTTAGAAGAGAGTTATGGTTAGGTCTTTAAGATCCTAAGAAAACAACATTGTGACAAAACATATGAGCATGAATTTCAAAAACTATTAGAACAAATACTATTTGAAGATACCAAGGGATTAGGATATCAAAATTTTCCCCCTTTGCACATCTCCCAAGGGAAAAGGTATTCTCTTTCACAAGATCATATCAAGTCACCAATTAATACCTCACAAGGATGATAGGATCACCATAGATCCTCCTCCCCCACCTCCACCTCAAAAAATTTCCCAAACAAGGAACAAGCATAAGCCATATAAGATCAAGGAATTTTCATTCTTATACAGTACAACAAAAACTAATTGAAAAATGGAACAACTCCATCTAGGATTGATTTACTTGCCATCTATCAAAGAAAAAAAAAAGGAATGACTAAAAAAATGAACTACTATATATTTTATAGAAATCTTGGGAATCTTACTCATGAGTGTCATCTTTTACAATGATTAATCTATGAAAATGTTGTTATTGATATAACTAACTAAATGAATGCACTTTTTCCTTACCATGTGATAGTTCTAAGATCATAGCATACTCACTATTACATTTTTTACATTTATTGTGAATCATTTCTATATTGCAAGGATCACAAATTCTCATCACCCATTTTGGCTCATCTTTGTATTGTACTTAGTGTGGGCAAGGAGTTAGATGGCCTTGTCTTAGTTTGACATTTTTTGTTGTCCCTTTTGCTAGTTATCCACTTTCTGCATTTGGGATGTGGATGACATGCTATAAGCTGACTCACATGTGTCATACTAGTCTTCTTTTCATGTTCTTTGTGATTGTATGTGTGTAATGTGATACCTTGTATATTGTTTCTTGGCATGTATTTATACATTTATGAGCCTAGTTTGGATGACCCTAGTCACTCTGTTGGTGTAAGGTTACAAATGAAAAAAATATATTGTGACATTCTTCTATTTGTATCTATATTCTTCTATCTATCATAACCTTTATCTATTGTCTTGTGTTTTCTTTTTTGCGATGATGTAAGGTGTTGAGACATTCAAATCTCTTCCATGTTGACCCAAAATATTTCATTTCTTTTTTCTCTTTGTGTGTCATTCTTCCTTTGTGCTTGTAGAGACCCACACTTCCTTAATCCAAAATTTCACTCTTTTTTTTTTTTTTTAACAAATGAAATCTCTTAATTTCTTGCTCAATTAGTTGTATACTCAAGAACTTCTATCCATATGGGATAGGCATCTAACCATAGAGGTTAGGTTAATGTCCATATGGGACCAAGACTCATCTATCCATCCGCAATAGGCATCTAACCATTCGATTTAGGTTCATGTCCATTTGGGACCAAGATTATCTATCCAAATAAGGTAGACATCTAACCACATGGGTTAGAAAATGCTCTGGCCAGAGCCTTAGACTCATCAAGACCATCTGGGTCTTGAGTCACTCTCTAAAGACAACACTCCCCTAGTAGGAGTGAACTAAGGTTGACATCCTTAGAAGTATGTGAGATAATAATAAAAGCTTGAGTCCCACCTAAGAATTTGCCCTAGGTAAAGCCTTGGGGAATCAAGTGAATCCATCTAGGATTCCTTCTGAGTATAACAAGTAATTTGCAATATCAATTTTAATATTTATTTATCTTTCTTTAATTAAAGGTATCTTAGCAAGACCAACAAGGAAATCACCCTTAACTAATCCTAAATCCCCATCTTGAGCACCTATGTACTAGGGACAACTCTGTCCCTAGACTTCCTACATACACCATTTCAACATGGGATCAAGGCTTATAATATGTAGTTCTATTTTCTAATCTAATTTTTGATGTAAACTATTTTGTGGGTACACATCCCTTTCTTGGGCCATTGCCCCAGACAATTTCTCTCTTTGGTTGCTACCCACATAAGGTAGCAGATAAAACATAAGGATTCATGGTGATATTTTGCTTGTTTCCTAATTCATCTATGTCCTAAATTCCTATAAGTCACGTCACCCTTGTCAGTTAAATAACAAATCATCAAAGATAAAAGAATTAAAAAGTCAATTCACATGCCCAAACCCTATTGGGGTTTTCCATGACTTTCACTAGTGGATGTAAGTCCATTATAGTATTATCTTTTTTAGATTATCAATCCAAGAGGGATTTCCTACCCCTTGGATTTTAACTCCAAAATGATCCTTATTACTCCCTGATGATTTATGGGGATGATGCCACAAACTTCGTTGTTGCAGCTTTAGTAGGCTATAAGTGTAATAACTCAAATGTGACGTCATTACCTGTAAACATGAGTTAGAGGCATCCCTAATACCGAACATTGCTAGTTTTTATGTTTTCCTCCTCTTATTTAAGTTTTCTATATAAGAAGGAAATTAAATGCATTATCAAAAATAAGTAAAGTAGCTTGTGCACATAAATCAAATGGTAATATAAAACATTTATACCTTCTTGCTAAGGAAGTAAAATTAAATGAACTTACTAAAAAGAAAAGAAATAAATTATTCAAAGTACATTTGCTAGAAAAAAGTATTGCATCTACTTACATCCTATGAAAGTAAAACTTTTTGTAACAATGAATTGAATAGTCAAATCCATTTATGAAATAAAAAAACTTAAACATAATGTTAAATTCTTCAAGATGGGTGATCTAATTCAGAGATGGTATGAATCTAATTTTTTTGCAATGTTAGTATTTATTAGAAAAGAAATTTGAATCTATTTGCATAATCTGTCATAGAGTAAAGTAGTTTTGATTTAAATTCAATAACAGTAATATTTTCAAGATAAATATCCATCTAGGAAAGCATAAATAATTGCAACTCAGGGAGACTTGATGGCATAATCTATTGTTTCAAGAAAAAAGGTTTATTAATTTTGATTGTATTGTATGAATAAATAATCTAGCTAAAGAAGACTTGATTTCAATTGCATAAGTTGTTTCACTAAAGTCTTAGATAGATAAACCAATACATTGTCTTAATCTAATAAGAGCCTTGATTTTAATTGTATAAGTTATACTACTAATGCCTCAAAATTGATGATCTATTTAAAGTATGTTTGCATTAGTTAACATAGATTTATTCTTGATAGTATTCTAATAATTACATAATAATCTATGTCCTTTGGCTCGCACTCACAAAAAGGATATGAATATCACAGTGAAACTTTCCTGGGAATTGGACATTCTGATAGGTGACTAATATCTTTCTGTGGACGTTCATTTACTTGTCAAACCAGGAGACATAGACTTTAAATGGCGCAGCAAAATATATGCACTAGGAATTTGTTTTGGTCAAATCTTAGCAAAAATACATACTGGAAAGAAATTCTATCTAAGCTACAAAATGGTAATGCAAAATTCTTTAACTCAACTATGCTTGATTAAAACAGAAACTGTAACAGCTACGACTGAAGCACAAACCATGAACTGGCCTTATGCTGCAGGAACAGTCACAGGGATGGACTCTATCTTGCTGCAGGCGATGTAAGACTAAGTTTAATAAAAACTTCAAAGATAAGCTAGCTGGATATCAGAAAAGAACATCTAACTAATTAACTTTCTGAGATACTTACTAAGTGGCCCCCTTAGCAAGCATCTTTGATTACACGATGATGAACTCATAACTTCATCGATCTTTATTCATGAAAACAAAATGAAATACATTGTCTTATTGGTGTGAAAACTAACAACAAACTCCGCTTCTGGTCAAACAGATTCTGTCTTTCATTATCATACTGATTCTTACATGATCTCTGCTACTGTTTCTATCTTACCTAAAAAATCATCATCTATTACTCATTCTATTCATCTTCTACCACTACCTCGCGTTAGGAGGAGTATCTTATTTTTAAATTAAAAGAACAACTAACTAACTAACTTCATCAAAGAAAGACGTGGAAGTAAAGTATATCCCTGAATCAAGGAACAAACTTCATAAATGAATTTATGTGTTCAACCCGATTCAGAGAGAATCTAGCACTCCACTCTCTCCAGATTGACTTTCCATGAAAAAAATCTTTCCAAATCGTTTCGGTCAAAGAGTCTTTGGCGAGCTTCCTCAAAGTCGTGAGGAAATGGGCTTTCTGCAAGGCCGAGATCGGCTGCGCTTGACTCGATCATTCTTCAACAACCTGCGAAACAAAAGGTAACAGACGCACAAGAAAAGGCATATGGTACATACATGATATCTATTCATTAATCACACATTTCAAATCTATTTCACCATTCAAAAATTGTATACGATATACCAGCCATTTTCGGGAGTCAACACGGCAATAAATGCAATCAAGTCAACACAATAGGCTGTAGAAATATAAAAGTGTCTTGCTATAGGATATCCCCATAAAAGGTTTCAACAAAGTTTAAACAGCCATGAAATAGCAAAAATGAAGTCATTTAAAAGTTTATCATAACATCAAATTATGAGCATATTTTAGGCTCATCACTGCCCCCTACTTAGCCCAATGCTGGTCCTCCAGCATTAACTTTCCTGGTGGTTTCTCTGAAGTTAGTAGTGGTTGCATGACTCTGGAATGGATGTCCAAACCTGTAATAGAATCCTCTGAAATCCCGGCACCTTTCATATATACGGTCTTCTAATTCACTGTTAAGATTTGTAGCCTGATGAGGATACAGGGGCCACATTAGCATAGCGGGTCTGAATGTCAGTGACAGCCACAATTCAAATTTTGTTTGAAGTCCCAATTGAATATATCTGCTGGTTTGTTTGAGTGCAGCTGTAAAGTTTAAGGGACCATGTGGTTCTGACTTTCTTAACCCAACAGTTAATTTTTCCCATCTTTTCTCAGTTCTGGTATATGCTATTCTCCAAAATGAATATTGATGTGCCTGGAATTCATCATATACTTTCTTTCTGATGTCAAATATTTTTGCTCTGGCTGAAACATTATTAATACCATATGTCAATGCAAACCAATCTTTCAGCATTGCATGTGGGTTTGAACTTTGAGAGCGTAATGGGATAGGCTCTGTTTTCTCAATTTCCTCATACGTTTCCCACTGTCTGCCATAATTCACCTCATTTGCTGCCCACAACATGAATGCTCTCAAATGAATATCACCAATGTATGGAAGAGGATTCCATTCTGTTTCAAGTGGTATTAAAAATCCATGCAAATAGAATTCACACAGAGAATTCCTTAACCAGTTAGGGGCTGCTTGATATGCTTCATAAAACTCTTTGGCATAATGAATTATGGGGTCTTGGTTTCTGGAAATTCTCATCAATTGAAACCATAAAAACTGTTCTTTGAGGCACAGAGCATAAACTCTGGGTGGCGGTCTGCATTCCATAATTTGACCAGTTACCTTTAGCATTTCGTCCATTTTTGCTTTCAATTCAACAATTTTCTATTTCTAATTTTCAATTTTCTTTTTCAATTTCTTCTTTTCTATTTGCCACAGACTTTGTTGCATATCAATCTAGGCAATGTGTCGAAAAGTCACAGTTTGCAGTGTAACTGTTTCCTAATTATTTTTAACAAATTCCAGAAATGCAATTAAAAAGGTCCTCCTATACACAACAATGGCTTTACACATTGCAGGATGAAATACAACTTCATTAGGCACATTTATTTGTTCAACCTGTTCTTGTTCTTGCTGCAGGATAAATTCTTCTTGTTGATGTGGTGAAGAAGTCTGTGCTTCCTCTGAGAATTGCATAGCAGCATTCACCAAATCATCAAGACTTGGCAACTTGTGCCCATTATGCCCTGCTTCTTTTGTCTCTACTTGTTCCTCTTCAGGAACGACCGAACTTTGAGCAGTATTTTCAAATTCATTCCGAGAAACATTAAATTCAGGTTCAACAGACCCTTCTGAAATTATAATTACCTCAGGTTTCGGTGAAACATGGGAGGTCCTAAATTGTTTCCTTGTGGAAAACCTTCTTAGTATTGATGTGGCTGCAGGAGGTGTTCTGGTAGGTTTTCTTTTTCTTGTTTGTTTAGGGGGCTCTACCCTACCAGAGGGTGATGGTGAGCTGGTAATATCAACAGCTATTACTGTAGGAGAAACTGCTACAGGGGAAGGTGCTACAGGAGAGGAGCATTGCCTTTTCTGAGAACGAGGGTCAGATTCTGGGGACCCTTCTGCCTTTGATTTTCCTTTCTCCCTCCTAGCGGCAGACCTAGTTTGTACCCTAGTAGAGGATTCAACTGTGACAGCTACAGGATCGGGTGCTACAGGAGTAGATGACCCTTGCCCTGCTCCACTAGTAGATGCAATTTATTTTTTCTTTCTTTGAGGCCGTGTGGTAATTACCCTAGGGGGTTGTGGAGGTTGTAAACTCTTTTGGGCAACAAATTATTGCCAGGAGAGAGGTGAAATGTCTCTCAAAGAGCGCTCAATAAGTAATTTAATAAGGCCCTGATGAGTGACAGAGTTATCTTTCCCTTGTTGAGTTCCATGGGCACTTTGCTCTAAAAAATTTAACAAGAAATTTAGAACATTCACAGCCAACCCATGCCTTATATGGCTTAATAATTTAAAATGATGTGAATGCAAATAGGAAAAATGGCCTTCACAGGTTAAATAACTCATTATATAAGTGGCATACTCTGAATATGGAAGAGGCAGTGACACTCGCTTGCATCCTTGCTTGGAGATGTCCAGAGGTCCATCAGTAGGCATAAAAAATTCAGCCCTTGTAGCTGCAGCATCTGAAGAAAATTTTTCTCCAACGGCTGGGAGCCTGGTTACCTCAGCAATTCTGTCTTCGGTTGCAACAACTGTTAGACCCCATATGGTGGCTTCCCCTTCAGAAAGTGTTCTCAAAAATTCTGTCACAGCCTCCTCATCAAAATCATTTAAACTTAGAAAATAATTTAACCATCCACAGAGGCTAAATACTTGGACTGTCTACGGGTTTTGCAAAAACAATTCATGAGCTACAGGCTCATGTCATACCAACTGACCACCCATATTGCAGTTTTTCTAGCTGAACTCAATTTCTTGCTGAAGATTCAAATTCTTTATTTCCTTTTCTGCTCTAGTTTTTCTCTGTCAGGCCGTCACATTTCTTTCTTTTTTCTAAAAATTAAACTTTTTTAAACAAGCAGTCTTAATCATAGTTTGCAAGAAAAAGATGCATTAAAAAAGGTCATGCAATCACGTTTGGAAAGTACCAGAAATATATTAAAGAAATATTATTTTGCAGTTATGGCTGCGGCGAAAAGACAGGCTTCAAACGATGGATTACCCCGCCCCCTAATTAAAAGATGACATGTGTCCTCACATGTACTAAAAAAAAGGTAGAGATTCGGGTGATAATGACTGGTACATGCATAGCAGTAATTGAATAGAATGAAATAAATCAAATATGTGATAAGAAAAGATATGACATACCTTTAGTAATTACACGTACGTGTGAAGAAAGATGATGGCGCTGCGTGAATTGACAAGTTGGAAAGATATCTTAATTAAGGTTGATGCAGACGGTTGAAGTGGATGGGTGACATGGGCGGATGAAATGTACGAATGAAATGGATGGATGGGATGGATGGATGGAAGATAAAGAAGTGAGGTGGGGGCGATAAATGAAAATGGAGAAAAGTGTTTTCTTAAAAAGAAAACCTTTATTCTGGGCATACTTTTTGAAAATTATGGGAACGATGTAGGAGAAAGTCTAGAGCCTTCGGCTACAGGAAGAGTAGTGGGAGGAACCTGAATGAACTGCTTCATGAAGTCTTCCTTGGAAACTGGCTTATGGTACAGTCGGAGTCAGTGGTCATTGACGAGCAATTTGAAACGGACTGGATCAATTGTGACCAGCTGCACAGCTCTGTTGTCAAACACATTTTTAACCTCATAGGGCCCAAGCCAGCGTGTTGTGAGTTTACCCTAGTTTTCTTGGTACCTGGAATCATATAACAAAGCCCAATCTCCAGCAGAAATTTTTTTGGTTTTGATGTGCTAATCATGCCATCTCTTTCTCTGCTATTGGATTACTTTTGTATGCTACAGGGAAGCTTTTCTCATTTCGTCCAAAGCATTTAGCTGCAACAGATGGTCCTTCTGTGCTTCGGATAAGTCCATGTTGAGTTCAAGAGCTGTCCTCAAAGTTTTATGTTCAAATTCAATGGGTAACATAGCTGTTTTCCCATAGAGCAACTCAAAAGGTGTAAACCCAGTTGTTGTTTTCCATGTAGTTCTGTAAGCCCAAACTGCTTCAGGAAGTCTATTACTCCAGTCTTTCTTATGAATCTGCATTGTCTTTGTGAGGATCGCTTCAATTTCTCTATTTGTTACCTCCGCCTGACCATTGGCTTGAGGATGATAGGGGCTGGACTTCCTTGTTTGATCTTATAGTCATTCATAAGTGCAGTGATTAGATTTGATGTAAACTGAGCTCCTTGATCAGTTACAAGCTTTCTGGGAACTCCAAATCTGGTGAAAATTTGTTCATACAAAAATTCAGCAACTTTGTTATCTCGGGCATTAGTCATAGCTTTTACCTCGACCCATTTTGTGACATAATCCGTGCAAACTAGAATATATGACTTTCCATTTGATGGTGGATCAATTGGCCCCACAAAATCCATCCCCCATTTATCAAAAGGGGTGACTATTACCTACGGATATAGTGGCATTTTATCTGACTTAGTTGGTCTTCCCATACGCTGACATCTGTCATACTTCCTTGTATAGGCCATAGCATCCTTGTATAATGTTGGCTAGTAATACCCTGTTGTAAGGACTTTCATTGCTGTTCTTTTTGCTGCAAAATGCCCTCCACATGGTTCATCATGGCAGGCATGCAATATATCATAAGTCTCATCTTCTCTTACACATCTTCACATTACTTGATCAGGGTCAGTATAGAATAGACAATTGGCAATCCAGGTAAAGTTGAAACTTTTCTCTGTCAACAACTTCTTTTTTTTGGGGAAAAATAAGCTGGTATTCTATTTGCTGCCAGATAATTAGCAATATCTGCATACCAGGGTGTATGTGCAGCAATGGAAAACAAGTGTTCATCTGGAAATCTATCATCAATGACCTCTTGTTCGTCAGATGCAGCTGATTGAAGTCTTGATAAAAAGTCAGCTACAACATTAGCTCTTTCTGGTTTGTCAATGATTGTGATATCAAATTCTTGTAACAACAGGAGTCATCGTGCCAATCTACCAGAAATGACAAGTTTGTTCATCAGGTACTTGATTGCTGCATGGTCGGTGTGGACAAATATCTGATAACCTGTGACATAATGCCTGAATTTATTCAAAGCATATACTGCTGCAAGCAATTCCTTTTCTGTAATAGTATAGTTGAGCTCAGGACCTTGAAGGTTTTTGCTGATAAAGTAGATAGCATGCACAATTGAATTTTCTTTTTGACTTAAAACTGCTCCTATACCAAAATCAGACGCATCAGCATGTATGTGAAAAGGCAGGTTCCATTTTGGACTTTGAAGAATAGGGGCTTTGGTAAGCAAGTCCTTTAGCTGCAGGAAGGATTTTTCGTAGGCCTCGGTCCACTCAAATTGGGAATCTTTTGTTAACAAAGCGTAAAGTGGACTGGCAATTTTACTAAAGTATTTTATAAACTTTCTATAATACCCTGCATGACCAAGAAAACTTCTAACATCTTTTTGTTTTGCAGGAGTTTGTAAATTCTGAATAACTTCAATTTTAGCAGGGTCAACCTGAATTCCATTCCTTGAAATATGATGATCTAGAACAATACCTTCTTCTATCATTAGAAAGCACTTTTCACTGTTTAGAGACAAATTTTTCTCTCTACACCTTTTTAATACTTTTTCTAAATTCACCGGTGCTTCTTCAAATGTAACTCCATATGTAGTGAAATCATCCATATAAATCTCCATACATTCATAAGATATATCAGCAAATATACTAATTACTGCTCTCTGAAATGTTGCTGGTGCATTGCATAAGCCAAAAGGAAAGACCGAATAAGCAAATGTTCCCCATGGACAGGTAAAAGTGGTCTTGTCTTGATCTTTAGGGGCAATTTTTATCTGATTATACCCACTGTAACCATCTAAGAAGGAAAAATATTTTTTACTAGACAGAGAATCTAGTACTTGGTCTACAAAAGGTAATGGAAAATGATCTTTCTTAGTGGAATTGTTCAACTCTCTGTAATCTACACATACTCTCCATTTTCCTCCTTTCTTTGGGACAATGACTAATGGAGAAACCCATTGGCTATCAGAAATTGGGTAAATAAAACCAGCATCAAGCAACTTTTGAAGTTCATTTTTCACTATTTCTCTAAGTACTGGATTTACTCTTCTCTGAGGTTGTCTAACTAGTGAACAATCTTCTTTGATATATATCCTATGAGTACAGACTCGAGGATCTATTCCCTGCATGTCCCCATATTCCCATGCAAAAGTTTTATATTGTTCTTGTAACATTTTTAATAAGTCATCCTCTTGAGACTGAGACAACTTACTATTAACATTCAAACAATGATCTGGAGACAATTCTATCTGCTTAATGAGATTACTCATAGAATCAACAGGTAATGTTTGTACCTCTTGTGGAAGCAAGTTATGAAAAATTGTCGAAAGTTTAGGCAATGAACTCTCAGAATCTAGCTGCTGCAGGAAACATTGATGCTGACTGTCACTTGGATCAGATAAACTATCTGCATCAAGATTGAATTGCAGAATTTGAAAAATCAAAGCATCTTCACTTTGAAGTTGAGAGAATGGATCATTTTGAAGCATCATCAATTGAGCCAAATAATTGGCTTCTTCAGTTTCTTCTCCCACATCTGGCCAAACAGGTTGGGACAAATCTGGTTGAGGTTTAGCAGGCGGATACAAAGCCAATTTCTTTGTGGACTGCCCATCAGAAATGGTCATATCTCTAGAACGACATCCTATAAAAACGTCAGCAGTTGCTAACCATGGCCTACCAAGGATAACTGGATACCCTCCTAAGGTTGCCTTAACTGATAATATTATAAAATCAGCAGGATACTCCCAAAATTCAAGAGTGACAATTACATCTTCTATCATCCCATCAGGTTTGACTGTGGAGCTGTCTGCAAGCTGCAGAACTGTGGGTGTAGACCTAATGTTTGAAATATTCAAGGAGTCCATAGTATGCTTTGTCATTACATTAATGGCAACTCCTAAATCAATCAAAATATTTTTTACAACTTGGCCATTTATATGTATCTGTACTACAGGGCTTCCAGGGTCAATATACTTTGGAATGACTACATTTCCCAACATTATATCAGCCAATTTCCATAAGACATAAATTGTTTGGGGATCCTTTTTCTTTCGTCCAGGCTTCTTCCAAGCAGCAGTGTATACAGAACATCTTATCATGTCTCAAAATCAGATTGATGCCTGGTGGGGTCTCATGGGATGTGTGTCAGGAGACATATTCATCAGTGGTGAAATGCAATTCGATTCGAAGTGGATATAAACGTAGATCTCAAAAAACCTTTATTATTGGGATTGAAACGCTTGGCCCGAGCGAGCATACGCGTTTTGCTTTGGGCGTCGAGGATTTGCTGAAAGCCCGAGATTTACCTTGGGAAGCGGCATAAAGAGGCATTGGCTGTGAAACGTGGGAGGCTGCGGGAAGCGCCCGAGAACTGGTTTTTCCCATTGTTGAGGACCTCTCCATTGAGGATTTTGTTGCCAATTTCTTGAAGGTGGGGTCCATTGCCCTTGTGGCTGCTGCCAACCTCCTTGAGGAGATTGCAACTGTGGGGTTTGATAATTAGGCCAACTTGGTTGAGGCGGATTCCATGGTGGTAGTGGTCCATATGCTTGTTGCCATTGGTTATTATAGCCAAAATAGGAATTACCAAAAGTTAAAGGGTCTTGAGGCATACCTTGCCTTTGGGCCCATGGTCTCCTTTGTGCAACAAAGAACACTTGATCATCATCACCTTCCACTAGTTTGAAATCAGTAGGCAGTTGTGTGGCTTCCAGATTAGCCACCATCTTGCATCTGCAATCACGCTTCTTTTGTCTACTGTAGGGACAGAACTCAGCCAAAGCTACCTCAGCTTCAGCATGTTTTTTCTAAGCTTGCATAGTGTCCAATTGTGTAGCCATATTATTAATGATGTCCTGCTTGAAATCAGATAGCAGATTTGTGATCTCCATTCAGGAAACTCCACCAGAAGAAGACTTCCCCACTGAAGCATGATGACCTTGACCTTTCTTAACTATTGCTCGAGAGTAGTTAAGGCATATCTTCTGTATATCATCTCAAGGCAGTTGAGTTATATCATCTCCTCCCATTAGGTCCAAGACGTCAATACAGGCATCACTGATTCCCCTTAGAAAGAGTAGTTTCTGAGAGTCCTCATTAAGAGTATGGTTTGAGTTCCTTTTTAATGAAAACAAGAACCTTGAAATATAATTTTCCAGACTTTCATCTTCCTTCTACTGAATTTAGAATATGTCATCACCTTTGCTGGCACTCTTACAATATTCCTTATATTTTTCAAGGAATTTCATCTACATGGCTGCCCAACTATTTACAACAGCTCTTCCCAGACTCATGAACCATCTGAGAGCTCCCTCCTTCAAAGTGGAAGGAAATAGTTTCAATTTATGAGCGTCGCTGTTGTAGTCATAACTGTGACAGAGGACATCAAATTCAAACAGAAAGGTTTCTGGGTCTTCTGTGACCAGGCCATAAAACTTTGGAAGCAAGGAAGAGGGGATGTTTTTAAGATTATCAGTATCTTGTTGGGGAACAATTGGAAACTCAAATGTAGGAGGTGGATTATTAGGTGGATTATTTGCCATGTCTAGGTGCTGAAATAGCAGAGAAAATGGATTTTTCTCAGGTTCGTTATCAGCTAGGTCAAATGGTAGTTCAATAAATAGATTTTCAGGGAGAAACCTTCCCAGTGCGTCTCTTCTTCTTCTATGCATGCAATATGGTGAGTAACGGCTTGAAAGATTTTGAAATTTTTTGACTAACAGACTAAACTAATGTTGGAAATGACTTTTTCAGACACCTAGTTAGACACCATCCCCGGCAACGGCGCCAAAAATGGCTCGCACTCACAAAAGGATATGAATATCACAATGAAACTTTCCTGGGAATTGGACATTCCGACAGGTGACTAATATCTTTCTGTGGACGTTCATTTACTTGTCAAACCAGGGGACGTAGACTTTAAATGGCGCAGCAAAATATATGCACTAAGAATTTTTTTTGGTCAAATCTTAGCAAAAATACATACTGGAAAGAAATTTTATCTAAACTACATAATGGTAATGCAGAATTCTTTAACTCAACTATGCTTGATTAAAATAGAAATTGTAACAGCTACGACTGAAGCACAAACCATGAACTGGCCTTATGCTACAGGAACAGTCACAGGGATGGACTCTCTATGCTGCAGGAGCAGTGTAAGACTAAGTTTGCGTAAAAACTTCAAAAGATGAAAGCTAACTGGATATCAGCAGAAAAGAACATCTAACTAATTAAATACAGATACTTACTAAGTGGGCCCCCTTAGCAAGCATCTACTGATTACATAGATGCTGAACTCAGAACTTCATCGATCTTTATTCATGAAAACAGAATGAAATACATTGTCTTGTTGGTGTGAAAACTAACAACAAACTCCGCTTCTGGTCAAACAGATTCTGTCTTTCATTATCATACTAATTCTTACATGATCTATGCTACTCTATTTCTATCTTACCTAAAAAATCATCTATTACTCATTCTATTCATCTTCTACCACTACCTCGCGTAGGAGGAGTATCTTATTTTTAAATTAAAAGAACAACTAACTAACTTCATCAAAGAAAGACGTGGAAGTAAAGTATATCCCTGAATCAAGGAACAAACTTCATAAATGAATTTATTTGTTCAACCCGATTCAGAGAGAATCTAGTGCTCCACTCTCTCCAGATTGATTTTCCATTAAAAAATCTTTCCAAATCAGTTTCGGTCAAAGAGTCTTTGGCGGAGCTTCCTTAAAGTCGTGCAGGAAATGGGCTTTACTGCAAGGCCGAGATCGGTTGCGCTTGACTCGATCATTCTTCAACAACTTATGAAACAAAAGGTAACAGATGCGCAAGAAAAGGCATATGGTACATACACGATATCTATTCATTAATCACACATTTCAAATCTATTTCACCATTCAAAAACTGTATACGATATACCAGCCATTTTTGGGAGTCAACACGGCAATAAATGCAATCAAGTCAACACAATAGGCTGTAGGAATATAAAAGTGTCTTGCTACAGGATATCCCCATAAAAGGTTTCAACAAAGTTTAAACAGCCATGAAATAGCAAAAATGAAGTCATTTAAAAGTTTATCATAACATCAAATTATGAGCATATTTTAGGCTCATCACCCTTGTTGTAATTAAATGAATCAACCTTGTTTTAAAAAGAATTGAATCTACTTGCATATTAAGGGAGAAAATTAGTTTAAAGAATAACCATGATGTTGAAGGATTAAGTTTATTGTAAATTTATTAAATGATAACTATGATGTGTTATAAACCTTGAATCCTAAGGAAATAAATTTATTTCATGAAGAGAAAGTTTATTTGAAGAATAACAATAAATCTAAGAGTTAAGTTTGTGGCATAACCAGAAAGAAATTTTATTAAAGAGATATTATTAATGCCTTAAGTTAGATGGTATTTTGTTTGCATGAATTTTATTTCACTACTTACCATTCGGTAAGACAAGGAAATTCTCATTTAAT